>VURO01013510.1:16443-32582 GCA_015108175.1 Pelvicachromis taeniatus | reverse complement strand
CAACCTCCTAACCCTGCTCACCAGTCCCCTGCCAAAACACACACACACACACACACACACACACACACACACACACACACACACACACACACACACACACACACACACACACACACACACACACACACACACAGAGGTGCTTCACAGTGAGGTCAAGGAGACAGTGTTGAACTGAGAAGAGGATCAATAGTGCTCTGAGTGTTTGTGCACCTCTTGCTTCCCTCCCACATTTTCTTTGCTCATTTGCAATCTCTACACCTCTTCCTCTCTCTTCCTCTTGGTACCTTCATCCTTTTCCACATATACATCGCCACCAGTATAGCACGCATGCAGCAAAGCAGCAGCCATTACTGTACAGCAGGGCATTTCTGCCTCATACTACTGCAATCCTCGCTATGCCATCATACAACTGACTGCTTTACCATCTCTGCTGTGTGGTATAACCGTCACCACTGCATGTGTGTGTGTGTGTGTGTGTGTGTGTGTGTGTGTGTGTGTGTGTGTGTGTGTGTGTGTGTGTGTGTGTGTGTTTCTGGATGTGTCCCAGAGGCTGTGTTCATAGTACTGTGGGAGATCTATGGCTGGTGACTCCAACTCACTGGCACCCTACTAGCAATAGCCTGGATGTGATAGGCAGATGAAAAGAGAACAAGGCAGTGACAGAACGACAAGCAGAGAAGAGGCAGAGAGAACATGTAAAAGACAAAATGCTTTCTTCCCTAGTTGGGAGCATCTCATTTTTTCTCATTAGGGGAACTCATCTGAGCTCAGAGGATAAAAGGAGGACTGATAGCCGGTATTTCTCTTTCACTCCATCTCTTCTCTTTCTCTTTTTCTCCTACTGTGCACATGCCACCTAATTAATTACACCCTACCATTGCATTGCTACAACAACCACTGCCGTCTAATTAACAGCAAGCCTCAATCATGACCCTGCTTCTAGGGTTCTGGATCTGTTTGTGTGCGTGAGGTAGAGAGGTGGAGGAGGAGTACTGTAAATGTGTGATACGCTGCAGGGAGGAAAGGAAAAAAAACAGCAGGCAAAAGAGAGAAAGGGAGAGAAGGGTAGGTTGATTAAAATTTAAGTTGAAGAAAGAAACAAATGGATGACACATAGCTTGCAAGAAGTGGTGAGAAGAGCTTAGTTAAGACAAACCATTAATAAGAAGACAAGTATTTAAATATGACAGATGCTCAAAAGAAGAGAGCAGAGATGGGGCAAGATAGATATCTCCTCTCCAGTCCCAGCTGGACATTATCAGCCAGACTGGAGCCAGGGAGGTTGGTGGGGAGTCCCAACTGTAGCTTGTTTCACCCCGGATACGTCACTACCAATCCCCCTTGAGCCTGTCTGAGCCTGGCCAGGCCTTGGTGCTGCTAAAGCCTGCCAGGCCAGGCTTCTCGGCTCCTACTGGCCCAAACGCACTCATACTGATTTTATCAGAGAGAAAAGTAGAGCGAGGCAGAGACTCAACACACATCAGCTGTACAAGCTGCAAACCACGTATGCTACATGTAACGTCCCTGTGGTTAAATGGTCTGCAAAAAGAGCGACAGCTGTAATTTGTTTAGTGTATGTGAATCGATTAGATTTAGGGTCGTATTATTCTTCTCCCACGTCACACGCACAGAGAACTGAAGCCCAGTGGAGCAATCAAGGGCTTAAATGGAGTTATGCGCACACACGCACACACAAACACTCGCCTTGGTTTCCCGAGTGTCTTCTAAATAGTTTATGCAGAACATGAGGCCATACGGATGGTAAATGAGAGATTAAAAAAACACCCCAAAAACTGATGATGGGGACCACACCGGATGTAAATTATACAGTAATGGGGAAATACAGTTAAATATAGATAGCAAAGAGATAAAAATGGCACGATAATTAAGATCACCCTGAGATCTTAACTAATATTTAGGTGTCAACCTTTATCCAGTGACCGCTTTATAAATAGCATTAAAGCCATTTTGAAGAACCAAGTAGATTCTTGTAATTACATCCAGACATATCTCTAGTGTTGCTCCCAAAAAGGTTTGTGCCTCCACAGGCATGAAAGAAAACCTTCATATTACATCATAAAAAAAAGATCCATGCGGTTATTTCAGTTCATTATGTAATAATAATTCTAATAATAATGCAAATGCAATGAAAGCTAATATGAATTTTTATTTATTTTTTTATGTTTATGTAGTATTTATAAAAACAGTGAAAGAAACCTGACCAGGATAATTTAATATACTTATGTTACTGTATATTACATTTTCAATATTAGCAGAAGTGCAGTCAAAAGAAAGTCACCAGCAATATGTGTCAAAATAGCAAATAAAACAATATAATAAAGTCAAATAATCCTTAGATATTTGATATAGTGAAACTCACTTACATTACATACATGAAACATTTACATTTTTACTCTTGAGCATTATTATAAGACAAGTATACAGTCCTTCTTTATTTTCATCTACACAGTCGTATAAATGCAAAAAAGTGACACATATATAGTTTCACTAGAACAACATCAATGGAAGATATAGAGGAGGCTAGGTAGAGGGAGGAAGAAGAAGAGAAAGTGAAACAGAATGTACTAGTAATGGGCCAACGGCAGAGAAGAGAGGCCATGTTCGCTGTCAGCCATTAACATGGCCAGGACTAAATTATTCACTGCACTCTGTCACCTTACACAAGCCTGGGCTAACACAGACTAAAGAGGGCTGTGTGCGTATGTGTGTGCATGTGGGTGTGTGAGAGTGTGCGTGTGAATGAACTGTGGCTGGTAGGAGGTGGAAGCAGAAGGATTCCTTTAAAGAAGGGGCTCAGTAATGCCATCCTGTGGCTCGAAGAAGAAAGACTATGTACAAGCTATTTCACTTAGAGGGAGCACACCTACACAAGCATACACCAGATCAAGAACACGCCTCTATGTTACTCTGAAAAATGTGCATGCAAATAATATACAAGTGCTAACCTTCTCTTGACCTTTGAGGGTGCGACAAGCACACGCAAATACATAAACATGCAAGCACAAACACCGCAAGCAAAAAACATTTTTAAAAAGACATAAAAGAACAGAGAACTGTTTTGTGTAGAGGAAGCTGATTTCCATATAGCCTGCTGGTTTACTATGGAGCAGGAGAGGGTGGTTAGGAAGAGCAGCTGGGCAAACAATACAACCTCACCTGGAGTCATTTATATGGATTGCTTGTGTGCCTGTGCCCATTTGTGTGCGTTAGCCTATCTGTGTGAGGGTTTGTGTGTTTGGCTGTTATGTCGAGAGGGGTGTCTCCTGTTGCTGCTCTTCTTCATCATGTTCCTGAAAGTGCCGTTGGCAAGGAAACCGAGGAGAGAGAGAGCAAGCGCGAGACACATGAGAGACAAGTCAAGGAGCACAGTTTCGGGTAAGAGCAAGACAAAATGGGGAACAAAAGGCAGACAAATGAGAGAGGAAAAATAAAAGCAGAAGATCATGGCAGAGAATGCTGGTGGTTGTTGGAGGAGCGGGGCTAGAAGAAGATGGAGGAGGGAGTTACAGAGGGGAGCCAAAGAGCATGTGACAGCGCGACCCATGCCTCCCACTGACAAGCTTTATTACAGTCCCACCTGCTGAGAGACAGCAAAAAGCACTTAGTCTCAGCCAAGTCGCCTGACAGTGGAGGACAGTTTGAAGGGAGGGAAAGAGAGAGGGATCAGAGAGTGTAAAGAAAGGAAGGAGAGAGGCTAGAAGTGGAGACAGAAAGGCTGAATGGGAGGAAAGGATGATTAAAGTCATGAGGTTGCAAAAAAAGGGCTGGAGAGGAAAGGTGATATAAATAAAGAAAAAAAAACATGACAAAAGCACAAAGAAAAATGAATTCAGTATCATTATTGGATGACCACCACTGGCAAAAAAAATGCTTTATTGAAATATTGTCATCTATATAAAACATCCTCACTTTTACTGTACCCACTGTGGATTCATTCCAGCAGTGTAGCTCTTTTGGTGAGTTATTACATTGCTTGATTTTCTACCCCCATGTTCTCAATAATGTCAGAGGGCACAGTGGTGCAAAGACGACTGCTGTCACCTCGCAACAAGAAACGTTTGGGTTCGACTCCACTGACTGGCTGCAGCTGTTCCCCCTGTGCCTGTGTGGTTACTTAGCTTCACCCGGGAGTTCAAAGATATCGACGTTGAGTTAACTGGTGATCCTGGCCATAGGTGCAAATGTGATTGAGAATGGTTGTCTGTCTCTCCGTGTTAGGCTTGGTGACCTGTCTAGAGTGTACTTCCCCCTTTTTTTGCCCTATGACAGCTGGCATAGCCTCTACAAAGCTCGCTGCCAGCTTTTAGCACATCAGGCCTAATCATGCTTGAACACCTGCTTCCTTTCTCAATGTGAGGTCAAAGGTCAGAGTCTGGAAGTTTCTCCCTAAGCTGTCTTTTTTTCTCCTGACCTGTCTGGAACTTGGCTTGATGACTTCCACGCTGGGCCTCCACCTCATATTAGGTGGCCTCAAAGTGTAAATATAGCATATCTCAATAAATGTATATTTTTCTCAACTCCAAAAAAAGGAACCACAGTGCATAGAGTTCACAAGCAGCACTGGCAACAGGTAAAAAATTTTTTTATCCAATAACATGGAGTTTAAGCTTTTTAGGTAAAAATTGGCAATGCATTTCAACAAATTGTAATTGATGTAGTTTAAGAGAATTTTAAAGTGCTGCACCTACATTTTCAAGCTTTAAAAATAAGGTCCTTTCAGACCAGCTGTGGTGAGTACTATAATAGTAGAATATGGAAAGTGCCTGTACAACAAAATAAGGTTAAGCAAGGGACTTTCACCTCAGAGAGCAGGTGCTGAATCCCTTGTGAATCCCTTGCCAGTCTGGTGGGAGAGAGGGAGAGAAACAAGCGTGTTGCAGGAGTAGTTGATGAAGACAGTTCTTTATCACTCTTGACTGTGTCATTGTCGTTGAGCAGAAAGAATGTCAGATTTCAGACATTGCCTCCCCGATGGTGTTAGGATAGCAAGATAGTTAAGAATATTGATATATGCAGTATAGAGCTAAATATCCACCCAGAAATAACAACGCGAACTTAGAAACTGTCATCTTTTAGTGCACCAGCTCACATCTAATAGAGCTCCAGCCTGATGATGTATCTGCTGATGAGCTATGGCCAAGTAATGACATGCTCCGCTGCCTGTGAATCTATAGGTCTCTTCCCTAAGTCTACACTTTCAGGCTCCCAGGCTCTGGTTGGAAAACCACAGTCACTAAATCAAACCCATCCGGAGGGAAGAGGAGAGAAAGTGAGAGAGCGATGGAAAGAAAGAGACAGTGAATATGGGGGGGGGGGAAAGAGGGTCAACAGCCTGTTTCTCAGCCTTTCAGGAAACGGAATGTGTTGGAAAGGGTACAAATCAACCAGGAGTGACTGCACAATAAGGTCAGTGTGACCAGAGGAGAACCCCGACACAAATGCTCGACTTGCACATATACATGCACAGGAGCAAACACATTAAACACACAAATGCAAACACAGTGAGTGATTGAGTCGGGGCATAAGCTCATGCCCACCCTGCGAGTGGCTAATAACCATGGCATGTTGCCAAACCCACTGTCTCCTCACTAATTCCCCCATGCACGCCAGCACTGGCGCCACACACTGCAGAACAGAGCTCTGTTTCTCAAAAGTTCTATGATCATTACATTACTGAATTACTCAGATAGATGAACGAAAAAACAGGCACACACGCCATCCAGTTTGCAAGGCCCTGAAGAAAAGATAATGAAACAAACAATGAAAACACTGTGAATTAATATTTGTTTATTGAGACTGCCTGCTCGCACACACGCGCGCGCGCACACACACACACACACACACACACACACACACACACACACACACACACACACACACACACACACACACTTTCCCATCTGCTGTGCTTCATAGAAGCAGTGGCAAGCTTGTCACTGTCATTTGAAGTTATCCCACCCTCCCATCCCCACAGAGGGGGACAAAAGAACAGAAGAAAAGGGAAGGAGCGGAGGAGGGGGAGCAAGCAGTGGCATTCCTCCCCATGCTTCCCCTGTCACCCTCCAGTCGTTTTCTATTGAGTGCAATCCTTGCTACCACATCTTCAGCTCACCATCCTCTCCTTCCCCACCCCTCGGCGCCTCAGTCGTGTAACCTCTTTGCTCTCTTATTCCTTCCACTGTTCCTAACATACACATGCCGATCTGTTCTCTGGACAAAAGATGGGGGAAAGTGCAGCTGTAATCATCTTCTTACAGCTGGCTTTGTTTAATGTTTGCATGTGTAGCTTACTGTGTTGTGGCATGACTGTTTGGGCAGTCAACCTGCTGTCTTCCCTAACACTCTTAATGTGGAATGTTAACCAGACATAACAAGCTCAGTCTTTCCAAGCAGATGCAAGTGGCCAAAGACTGTTAAGCACCCACCCTCTGTGCCCCAACCAGTACCCACACCCTACCTTCAGTGGTGTTCCATGCTCCCACTGTGGGTAATTGTGATTGTATTGAACTGGCCAGAAGCCAAGTGCACTCGACTGCCAAGTCTGCCAAGTCCAGCTGTGCTGTTGCAATCAAAACACACTCACAGCTCATCTCATGGCAATCACATCATCAGCATGTGTAATTCCCTTGTCAAAATATACATATGTACACAACAACATGAACGTATATATTTCTGAATGGATTTGTTCAGTGTGAAAAGGACAGAAGGCTGCTCTGTCACAGTGGAACAGAGCAGAGTAAAGGCTAACAAAGGCAGAAATCAAAGAAGCTCCAAGACTGATAAATGCTGCAACAGTTGAGATGAAGAAAAGAAAAGCACCACAAATTCCCACTCCATATACTCTTACTATTATATACAGGTTATATAAGTGCTGTGTGTCGCTCCCTCCAATAGATATCTGTGCAGATAGTGTAGCAGGAGGTTTACCTTTGTCCTTCCTCACAACTAATGATGTATTGACTGTGTAGCTGCTCTGAGTGGGCTGTGAAGTCTTCATCAAATCAAGAGTCCACAAGCATGAAGCACATCGTGGTCAGCCCAGTTGAAACCCTCTGTTTCCTGCCAGATGGGGGTTCACTGCAATGGTTTTGAGCATTTGAAATGAGAAGTGGCTCCTTCTGAAATATTTCTAATATGATGTGACCGAGCAGAGAGAGCAGACTGCAATGGACAGTAGGAACTGTCTCAAATCATCAGCCTATCGCTATAGCTTCACTACGGTTGCTGCATGGGGAAATTTAATGATTTAAACCCTACAGCCTCGTGATCATGACTGACTGTGTACCTCTTTACACTATTCTGTGTGAACAAGGCAAGCGTGTCTTGTGTCACATTTCTGGCCCGAGAGAAGGAAATGGGCCGTGTCATGTCAGTGTGAGCTGCAGCGCAACACGCATGATGAAGAGCACTTAAATAACTCATGAAAACCCTGTTCTCATACCACAGTCGACCACAGGGAGGATCATTCAATGTTACGTGTGTGTCTGTAGATGTGAGGTCTCCCCCCTTGTCATGACTGTTTAGCCAAGTGCCTTTGTGGTTGTGCTACAGCGTCTGTGTGTTTAGTTAGAAAGAGAGCTTTAGATGGTTTCTGTAAACGACAACAGGACACTCGTGGCTAAACAGAAATAGCTGTGGAAAAAAGAAAGAGAGGCCTGAGCAGGAAGGAGCAGTGAGCAAAAGAGAGAGAGAGAGAGCTGAAGAAAGAGACAGTGGAAAAGAGGAGCATGCGATAAGAAACTTACAAAATGGTGATGTTTATTAGTGTAAACATTTCCATAAATAAAAGAGAGAAGAAAAGGGGAATTTTGCATTCAGTTAAAAGGCAGCTTGGCTAAACTGATGAGAGGAGACAGCCAGCACTTTCCACATAAACACACTAAGCTCCAAACCCCTCTGTTGTGATATGGCCCCCCTCAGGACATATAGTCACAATTTTGTTTTTTGTTTTTTGTGGCTGTGCCTGCTTCATCATAACATCTTCAACCTCATTTTCCAGCATTACTTTAGCAGTCCCATTCACTTAACCCTCAGGTCAAGCACCACTTCCATGCACTATAAAGGAGATGTGAACTGATGCAAAACGTCCAATTTCTCCGACTGATTAAAAAAATGTATTTGTTTAATCTATCTCGAAGTAAACTTTTAGGTTCATAACAAAAATGGGCTTTGTAAAAAAAAAAAAAGTTGGCTTTGTAGGTTTGCATTGCTGGTGATTTGGAGCAACTGCTATTAAACAATGCACTCAAAGTATGGCGAAGAGATCAAACGCCAGGGACATTTGCAAAACAAACTGCAGGCAAATCATCTTCACGTCCAATAATCTCACTCGGTAGCTTGCATCAATAGATAGTTATGATGTGACACGACAGAAAAGAAGCACGCTTGGTGATGCGTATTCTTAGTATACGGATGAGGTGAAATGTGGCTGAAGAGTGTAAAAAAGGCAGAAGTGTAAGAGTACACGGTGGGACAAGCACAAAAAAGGAAGTCAAAAGTAATTTTTGTCACTTTTCGGTTAGAGTGTCAGAACTGCCAAAGACCTCATTTCATTCACTCCGGGGGTCTCACCACTTCCTGTGTTGCTACATAACAGGGTCACACGGATACCTCACACAAGAAAAAGTAAGCACAGATAAGTTGCTTACCAAGTAAAGAGTATATATTTCGAGGGTGTGGCTCATTTTAGCTGTACAGTGTTTACTACTGAATGTTCTGAGTGACAGTCTCTCGAGTAGTTGTGGCTACAGGAGACACACAGAGACAAGATCAACAAATGCAATATTAAACATATCAGTCAGTCAGATAATACTGCTAATGGCTGGAGAATGGCAAAAGGAAATTCAATTGCACTGCTTTATAGTGCAGTAAGCTCTGTAAAATCACGGTAGTGTTAAGTGAAATGCTTTGAATCACAGATCCCTGTTTCATAAAAGACAAAAAAAAAAAAAAAAGCTTCAGTGTTTTGAGCAAAACAGAAAAACAACGAAGAGAAGCAAAAGCAATGAAAATAAGGAAGATGGAAGCATAAAACCGGTGGAACAACTGGGTTCTGAGAGTGCGGTACTCACTGGAAAGCTGGCGATCTGCTCTCTCTGCCTCCAAGGTCAGTGGTCGAGGAGGAGTGTGGTCACCTGTAGTTTGTGAGGGCCCCGAACCTGTGTCCACTTCCTTACTGGCTCCTGCTGCAGCCTCAATCACAGTACTACCCTGAAACATAGAATGACTTTTAGGGTATTGAGGTATATGAGGTGCATATTTAGTCTAAATACGTTTCCTAGAAACATCATCAAGAACTCAGTTTAAAGCTTCTGCTCCTGCTAAAGTCATAATACGAGAGATGCCGTGGAAATGTTTGCAAAACATACATTTTCTTACTTTATCAGGGCTCAAGCAGAAATACTGGTATTGTAATAAACTTTAAACAACAACAAGAGATTGATGGTGCAAATATAGCAATTAACTGCAGATCTATTTTGACTGCAAACATTTTTAGCTGCTGTCACAGCACTCAGATTTCTGCTATAAAAAGACAACAACCGAAGGGGATGCAGCTCTGGGTGAAGAAATGTCCTTTCCCTGAAGTGACAGAGCTACAAAACAGAGAGACAGACAGACAGAATCAAAGAGCGAGACAGAGGGAGACTTTTCCTGACAGACCAAGTCTGTTTGTACGTGCTCTACTCTGCCCCCTTCCACAGCTGAAAGAGGAAAGATGGATGAGACATCAGCAGTGAGACAAGCTGACCATGAAAAGCAGAGGGAGAAGCAGAGGGTGGCTGTCAGCGAGGTGAGAGAGAAGAGTGGGGAAGACTTAAAAAAAAAAGAAAAAAAGACTGTGATGGCTCCCTCCATTGACGAGTAGCACAGAGACAGGCAGGGGAGGTGCAGCACATCTTAAGACAAAAAGGCACCCTGGGCTTATGAAATATACATAGCTCTCAGCTGGAGACAGAGACACGGAGCGACAGAGCAGAGGAGGGCCCTGAAGACTGACGAGACTCCACTACCCCTCCTAAACACACACTGCTAAAAATAAAATACACAGACACATTCCTAATGACTTCTCATGAGGAGCCGGGGGGAGTAGTTAGAGTCTTTATTTTTTTTTAGTGTGTGTGTGTGTGTGCCTGCCTCACTGACTCCATGTATTCACACACATTTGTTGATGTTTGTGAAACATCAAGGTGCATCAATGCTTCCTCCTACAGTTACAGGTTGAGTGGGCAAACCCAAAACGGTAAATATGACACAACAAACTGACAAGTGCTTTGGCAGTTGGCCTGTATGTAAATTCGCAGACTGGTCAGGGGATTTTTTTTTTTGCTTTTTTGTTAGTTCAGAGTTTGTTTCAACCGCTTCTCTCAAATCTGCCCACAGGCCTTCTTTTCAGGCCCAGACAGCTGCCTGTGCCACACCAGCAGTTAAGAACCATTTAAAATACACCTCACTTAACAATACATTCACTCTTTGTTCAAGCCAATGATTCACCTCTCCTACGCATTTTTGGTTATGAGGTATTGGGATTCTCATCCCATTGTATTTCTGTGCACCTGTCTAACCAGCGAGAATGTCACTGGGTATTTTGACTTCTTTGCTTTGTTATATCTTATCTTAGCCTCTTCATCAGGCATGGTGGGTATGCTTTAAGACTCTACACACCTTAAAAGCAAAGTAAGGGGGAGGACAGTGCAGGCAAATAGTCATGTCTGAGCCCGTGGATTAACTCTACTCCAGACAACACACACAACAAACATGCTCACGTGTTTCCTAACCTTTTCTGCCTCTCTCTCTCTCTTTTATCAGCCACTTTGGTGTCTTTTTTTCTTTGTTTAAAAGGCACAAGTAAATGGCTTATTTATGAACTCCCTAAAGTGGATGTAAAACTATTAAAAAAAAGACAGGAGGACACAGAGAAACAGCTAGCAGGGCATGAACTTTTATCTCTAGTCAAGGACATTCACCTATAGAATTTCATTACTCAGATATTGTTTCTTTTCTCATCCACTAAACTGGATGGCAGGAAACAGCACATAGAAATCCAAACCTCATGAAAAAGTTACGATAACGGCACTCATTGATGCTAATTTAGATGTTGCCATCAAAGGTTTAAAATGGCTCAGTTAGACCCAAAATATTGGAAAGCAATATATTTTCACGTTGAGGAAATCTCTGTGATGCGTGTCTTTGTTCGTTCCCAAGATGTCACACAAATTGAAAAGCTTCCAAGATAATAAGCAGGAAATTTAAGAGGAAGGCAGTTGATTGCACATTCAACCTAACCCAACCAAAAGTTCTTAATGTATTTTACAAGAACTACAAATAACTACCTCTTAGTGCCTCGCCAACTCCGTCAATCACTAAAACAGTAAGTCTGTATCACACATTTATGCTGCATTACTAAAAATAAGAAAGAAAAATGTGCCAGCATAAATAAAACAGATTTAAATCTACACAACCACTCTTATTTGAAGAGCTGTGCCTGAGTGTGCATGCACACTTATGTAGACATATGCTTTCTGAATAGACCAGAAATAGACCAAGGCCATTTAAGATGCAAAGCAGGAGTCAGGAGGTGAAATGAGAAAGATCTACAGAGGTAGTACTAATTGAGGTTAATTCCAGAGTTCAGCATTATCTCTCTAATCGGTAAGGAGGGTGTTAGTAATGGATGATGTCACAGGACATGGAGAGAGCCTGCCAGCACAAATCACATGCAGTGCGAAGTATTGTATGCCCTCCAAGGATCACAAGACATTAGTAGCTGAGAGCAGATCTTGATGGGCGGCTACAGATAAACAGTCCAGAGGGTACGTAGGCTTACATGTAGAAAAGTGTGCATGCTTGTGTGCCTCTATGACTGTCTTAGAGAAAAAAAGGCTTTTCAGTCAGGAGAGCCACGACCTCTGTAGTTATCTGCCTGTCTCAAGCTACATATCACCTGTCAGCTTCTAAACAGCGTTGACAACCTTTTGCACGCATCCACTCACCCTGTTCTAGAGTCAGTATCACTTCTTCTAAGTGAGACGCAGGGAGTGATGAGGCAATGCATATGCACATCACTCAAAAAGACATTTAGCCTTTGATAATTACTCTCTTTCTCTCTCATCCACACACATTGTGGCCTAACTCGAGCCTCTTCGGCAAGAAGCACTTTTAGTCACGTCCACGCCATCAATACTTAAACCCTGCACAACATCTGCAGTTCAGCACCTTCCAGATTCATTAAGGAAGAGGACTGGGGGGGACCAAAAGGATACGTCAATAAGCAAAGCTGGTGTGCGCACATTTGTGTGTGTGTGTGTGTCACCAGGGTGCAGGGCCATCCTTAAGCACTGCTGACAGTCTAGACAGGAAATACACTTGAGGATGTCAATAAGTTAGTCAGCGGGAATGACGAGAGATCAATACTAACACAGGATGATGTCAGTGGCTGCAGATGAGATCACCTGAGGCATCAGGTATGAGGATATACTTTAGATGTGGCTTGATATAAAATTAATGGTATTTTCACATAGTGTGAGTAAGAGAGAACTCATGAAATGCTATTCTACAAATCCATGAAGATATAACTGAAACTGAGTGCAGACTTTTGAAAGACTTTCAAGTAACTGAAGAAGCTTCTTGGATGAAACTCAAAGAGGTCCAGTGGCTTTTCTTTCCAAGCTCTTTAGATTAAATACAATTCCACTCATTGTCTTTATTACCCTGGCATTACTGGTTAAATCACAACCATGTTGAATTGTTAAACTTTCTAGAGCAAAGGAATGTTTTCATATGAAAATGCCACGGATTAAAACTTCAACATTTTTGGGAATAAACACCTTTAAGTTGCATAAAGCGATTCCCCCTTGAGATCTGTGAAAATGACGAGATGATGCTGATTTCACCCACGGGACATGACTGCCTTATATCACATTGCCTTTCTTGCCGTGGCGTTTGGTGGGAGTGCCTGTGTGTGTGTGTGCACACGCTGGTCGATGTGTGTTTGCGTGTGTTCTCAGCTCTACTGACATTTCCTCAAACGTGGTTGACATTTCCAGGGGATTTGAAGACTTGATCCCTTCTGTGTTTGAAGAGCTGTGTGCTGCCCTCCTCACAGCACCAAGGGAAATGCTGCAGCAGAGCCAGCAGCATGCCTTGCCTTCAGGGCTTTAGTCTACAGCATTTGGAGCAGCCCGTCCTCATTCACCCGTAGTGTGATCAGGAGAAGACCTGCACTATACATTGCCTGCCTTTTAGAGATGACTGGTTCACTGCTTGGTCTTTTCCTTAGTCTTGCTGTTTTCCCCTGGGGTGTGGAGTGTTTCTGCTTTTCTCAACTGAGGCAGAAAAGCTATACGCAAAAGATATGAGAGAAGAAAGTAGATAGAGATAGTGTGGGAGGGAGTGAGAGGGAGAGAAAACAAGAATGTGTGATGGAGAGAGGGAGAGATCCGTTTCTCCTGCTACAGGCTGGTTAGTGGAGCGAACTGACACAGACTGACATCTCTCTTCCACAGAGACTGAGTTAAAAAGAGCTTGGCTACTCTTTGTCCATTACTCTATCTCACTCTCTCTCCGTCTCCAGCTTTCCTTACTCTTTCAGATGTCCAAGCCTCTCTCTCTTTCTCCTTCTCTCTCTGACCACCCTGAGGCTCCCATGTCTTGCTTTTTCTGCCTGGATGGACTGTGCAGCAGTCCTGTCCTAGCCTGGGGCTCAAATTACACCCTACCACCCTGTGTTAGGCTCACATGCGTGTGCGGACACACACACACACACACACACACACACACACACACACACACACACACACACACACACACACACACACACACACACACACACACACACAAAACGCATAGAAGCCCATGTGGTAGCCATGAGGAGGCCCAGGGCCCAAACACAGGTCAGGGCTGGGTCAGTTAAGGGCAGAAGGACAGCCATCCCAAATGAAGCCTCACACCAAGTAAAATAAATTCATATTTGATATTTGATAGTTTGTGTAAGTGTATTTAAATACTAATGGAATATTAATCCTGTGGCATATTGCAAAATCTGCCTGACATTCAAAAAACTGTGAAATGATAAGACTCTATGTCAAGCCCGCATGTCTTGCATGGTCAGTTCAAAGTCATCCTGTCATTACCACAAACCTGAAAACTGATACTAGGTATGATCTTGGTCTCCTGTCCTGAGCAAACATCGTAAATGCTCTTTAAGCACCAAACTGAATCAGCGTTATGTCTTTAACCAAACCACATCTTTATGCTACACAAATAAAGTAAAAGTAACTCCCCAGGACTATAGGATCCTGTGGGTCAGATGATCTGTGCGTGTGTGCTGATCTGACCTCACTATATTCCTGCCCTTCAAATATCAGTGATGTCATGGTTGTAAAAGATTTGCTTCCTGATGGAGAGCCGAAGGGAAGCACAGCATTCAGTTGCTTCCTGGGTCTATTTGTCCCTAGGAGCAGGATGCAGGGGTACAAGTGACTCAATAACGATGTGTCACTTTATTGACCCCCATGTAGGGTACACAGTATCACCCCCTTCAAGGCAAGTCATAATACACTGCAGACCAAGAGCAGGGAAGCATTCAGTTTTAGTGCTTTTAGCACTACATATATGGTGCAGACATAAGTATGTATGGTTTATTTTACTCCTGCCTGTTACCCTTCGTAGTTTATCTCCAAAATTCAAAGTCAGAGTTACAGTATCACACTTCTATTTCAGTTATTTGAACCGAAGCGTAGAAAGGTTAAACTTGCAGTTAGGTCTAAAGCTGTGGGTTGAAAACAAGCTAGATGGGTGTCAATAAATCATGAGAAATGCTGCTAAACGGCAATGCAGTGTGTCCTTGAGTTAATGTCTCAAATGCTACATGAATGCAATCCATTTTTCTTCAGCCTCAGTCACAATGCTCTAACAACATATCATTCATACGGCAACATGCAAGCATGCACACACCCAGCTGGGCATAATGCAGGACTGCACCCTTCTCTTAAATCTGTTGGGAACTAGCAGGAAGAGGGTAAGTGCTATTGATTGGCTTCTTCCTGCTTCAGTTGGCTGTCAGAGTGAAAACAAGCTTGACCATTTGACCATATACTTTTTTTTTTAAGTGTAGCTTATAACTACATACACACTTAACACACAGCTACATAGAGCTCATATTTCCATTCATATAGTACAGAATCAGAATCCGGTCCCTTGTGTTTACATGAAAACAAAGTACTTCAAATTATATTTAAATATATTTTTAAGTGAAAGCATGACAGAAATAAAGCAGTTCGCAATCAGTTTGTAATCATTATAGTTAGTTAAGAAACCAGGCGATATGTTTGCGATCAAGCTGTTCTTTAAAATCACATCATGCAACTCATCTACACTGCAGTTGCCTGTTCTGCTTGTATACAAGTACCAAGAGAAGCCAGCACAAAGACAGGCACATGGGTCAATATAAAACACTCCTCTGGGCAGCACTGTGACATTATGAACAGAAATCTTTGGTGTTTGATGGTATTTTGATATGAAAGAAAGCTGGAAGGATACAAATCAGACAGAGATAAAGTCTATTAAAAGACATTGATGGTGACAGATAGGCTTGCTCACTGTGGCTTAAAAAAAATGGGAGGGGTGGAAGCAGTGGTAAAGAGGTATGTATGCACATATGTGGGTGGACTAATGATGCTACTTTAAAAAAACAAAAACAGCCTACGTAAAGAAATTATCTACAAGTTATCACTGGACACCTCATTGAGACAGCAATACATTTTACTGGTCTCTGCTTTGTAAAACAAACTCTTGATAGAAAGCAGTCAGTTACATGCACACAAACCCCTCAAATAAGATGTAAATACAGCAAAAACCTTGTGAAAGGGAACAATCATCTTCACAACTGACTCAGCTGGTCAAATGATATACTGTGCAACACTGGAAAATTTAAGTATAACGGTTATATTAAATTACACTTAAAGTGCAATTATGACTCAGAGAAACAGTACAAACAGTACATTACATTTACAGTAACACTGTAAAATCAGTTTTACTCATTCTGTTTTCTGTCAAGTGAAGTATGCACAAGTTGTAAAAAAAAAAAAAAAAAAAAAAAAAAAGAAAAAAAAACAATTCCA
>VURO01013508.1:0-18441 GCA_015108175.1 Pelvicachromis taeniatus | reverse complement strand
GAAGTAAATACCGTATATCTTCCAATTGTAGCCGGGGGGGTTTTTTAAAAAAATTATCCATCCGGTCTGGCGGGCCGGATCTGGCGGTTGTTGGCGGTCTCGGCTCTTATTCCATTCTCGGAATTGTCGCGGAAGTGAGAGGGAAAGAGGACCCAGGCACGGTTTTTAGACTGAGGTGAAAAGACCAAAACGTATTCCAACAGTTCACAAATAATGCAGTTCCCAATTGTGCTCCTCCTTTGCTCCCGAGTGTCTCCTTGTCTGTGGTAGCCCAGTGCACGAGTGGTGCTCCCCGAAACTTCTCTCCGCCTGACTCTCCTCGAGAGGACATAAAAGACCAGAAAATCACAGTTAGCAGGTTCACTAGCTGACAGTTCCAGTTCAGTGTAATAATCCCACTTTGATGGTCGCTGCATCCAGCTTAAATGCCGCTGGTTGTAGATGACGGCTGATTGGAAACAGCTGGTCGAGTGATGCCGACGATGGCATGGAGGGTTTTCTTTTTTGAGCGATGTTCCAGTCACACTCCATACCAGTTGGTGGCGGTAACGTACCATTCAGTTGTTTGCCAACCGCCAATAAAATCGAAAAAGAAGAAGAAGACAGCCCCGAGGGCCTACAATTGGAGACCAGCGTTTATTTGTCGTGCCATGTTTTCAAACCGGTGTTTATTATAAACCGGCGTTTAAAAGACAGGCTACTAATGGAAGATATATGGTAGATGTTAGTAGGCTCCAAGATAGTTGATTTTAACCCTCCACTTACAGTAATAAATACTTACAACATTAAATACTGTAAGTATCTCAAATGTATCACTGTGAATCCAGCTCTCTTCTTCGTCCTGTCTTCCTCCCCTCACCCCCAACTGGTTATGGGAGATGGCTGCCTCTGCCCAAACCTGGTTATGCCAGAGGTTTCTTCCTGTTAAAAGGGAATTTAAATTACCTTGAGGTGACTGTTGTTGTGATATGACACTATATAACTGAATTTTTTGCCACACTAAAAAAGGGCAATTTTACATTTTCCACATTGGATGAGCCTGGGCAAAACGTTAAGATGCAGAGTTAAAGTTGCACATGGATCTATTTTAACCAGACACAAAAGCATTTGGTGATTTTTTTATGCAGGAATTTCTGTATTTTGTGCATCAGATTAAGTTCAAAATTGTTTTATTTACAGAGGGAAAACAGTCAAATGAGGCAACTCGCTGGGATATATAATGCAGTGAGGCTCTTTGATATTCTGTATTGATTTAAATAACTGCTGTCAACTTTTCTCATTTAACATTATGCCTGCTGAGTCGACACAAGCCATACATATATGAGGTGACAATTTTACCTGATATCAGCCTTATTTTCTACCCTTTGTCTGTGTATTTGTCACCTATTCGCAACAGTGAATATTTTATTTGTTTTAATATCTCAGATGCGTTTTATTGCGGTTTTATTCAAATCTTCTGAACATTAAAAGCAAATTTAAAAGAAATCAGTCATTTGTCAAATGTAAGAAGTGTGACTGTAGTGAATCAAAAGTTCCTGTACTGATATATTTTTCTGTCACACTTGTGCTTTTAGTATTTAGATTCTGTTCAAAGCCCAGAACTTAAGCTGTGTCAAACCATTAAAAAACAGTTTTATTTCATTTTATTTTTTAGCATGGTGTAGTAAAAGTCCCTCCTGCTAAATGATTTAGCTGGCACAGATACCCATGGGTATAACTCACTATCAGCTATTATAATGGAGGTCAAGGGTCATGCTAATTCATCATAGAATGGTGGAGTGGACTAAATGATGGAGCAACACACACATGCAAAACACACACATATATGCACACACATACAAAGCAGCAGCTCGTTAATGACAAGCTTGCTCCCTCAGCACGGAAACTGAATGGGAAATGCTACCTCATAATAATTTGTGACCTCAAAGTTCACACTACCAAAGCTTTTATGGTTGGTGTATCTGGTTTTCATGTTATCACATGATTTTTTTTTCTTCTTTCCTCACTTATATGGTCATTCAACATAGGCTTTATTCCTTCCTTCCTTTCTTTCAGGAGCATTTTACACTTATTTTCCTGTACGTAACTCAGACATATCAGAAGAAGTGGTGGAAATGTGGAGATGTGGAGCAGAGGTGGAGGAGGAAGAGACTTTGGTGACATCACCTCCTTCCTCTTACAACTATGTTTGTGACTATGTGCTCTTGTTGTGGGAATGGGCGTTCGTGTGGGTGGGTTTGTGTGAGCGTGAGTGACAAAACGTCACAAAATTTATAGAACATTTTCAACACTTTTTTTTTTACATTTTACATTAATTTAAAAAAGTCATTTAAGAAGGTCAGATACACAGACAGAAAGAGACGCGTTAACCTACAGCTGATGACTGAGACAAACCTAAGCAACGGGTTCGTGTGTGAATGGAGTGACTTGAGGATGGGCAGTGGTTAGACGGGATATTAGGCAACATTGCTGGTCACTATCCTGCCTCCAGCAGTTTCACACCTTTATGACGTCAGATACAGGAAACCACTGAGACATAAAACAAATGTCCAGTAAGTTCATCCTCCCATCAAGCCAAGTTCATGACAACGTGTGTCTTGTGACAAATAAGCCTGTGTCCTTTTATAGTGAATAAAGCCAGACTAAGTTCTCTACCATACTTTTCAGTTGTAGAGTTATTTAAGAAATAAAGTAAATTGAGATTGTAGCGTTTTATTAGTATGTTACTTGCAGATATATGTGTGTGTCCATGTAGTTCAATGAATCAGATTAGGATCTGTCGACTATAAAAGAGTTTAGCATTTTTTTGCTGTTTTAGAGAACATTCATGAATCAGTGAGAAAATTCTTCCATCCCTTTAAAAACACTCAGTTTCACATTTCTAGGTAATCTCCCAATCAAGTTTTTGCTTACATGGTTCACTGACTGTTATCGATAAATAAAGCATATTTCAAGTGGCATGTAAGAGGAAAGAGTCAGAAGGACCAAATAAGGAAGTAAACATATGAAAGAAGAAATGAAACAGTTGTGAACATCACACCACAGACTGCACAGATGGCATTAGATGACAAGCTGTGCCTGTTTCTTTTCATTTACAATGTATTTGACAAACCTTTGATCCAGTAACCTATCTCAGTGGCAATTTTCACTAAAACGCTAGGACTTACCCAGAAGAGATGCTAGTGAGAAGGAACAATTTCCTGCAGCGTGCTACATGTGAGAAAAAAGACACGTGTGTAAATTATCACCTGATTCTCCCGCCTGCTTGGCGTTCCCATGTTAAAGCTAAAAGTTCCTTTTTTTTTTTTTACAGAGCCTTCTGTGATATCACTCTCTGCTGAACTGACCATGACCATGTAAAACATATATCCCTCCTCCCACATGACCCCAGCTGAGATTACTGTCCTCTGCTGTGTTTGATTCCCAGGACCTGTAGAGACATGAGACCCTGGGACGTGCAACACACACAAACATACTTTGGAGTTTGAAGGCCTGAACATTGAAGGTCAATTGATTGGTACTGTGGTGACAATAATAAAGTCTTTGTCTTCTCTCTAACAGCATACAACAGATTTTTTTTCTAACAGTTGGAGAATAACTTGTTCTCGCTTTGGGCATCAGCATAATGGAAAGAAAAATATTTAAGAGCCTTGGTGCTTTCAACAACAAAAGCAGTAAAATGTAGTAATTGATGTAATATAGGGAATATTATTCACAGCAGGTACATATTATGTTACTACACATTAACTGACTATTTTTAATACTTCCATCTAGACTGGTAATCATTTTCCTAAGCATCGATTTCACAAACTGCTTTGGGAAACAACAGAAACTGAACAAACATTTCAGGTAATGGTAAGGGGGAAGGAGATTGCCTTTTTTTTCTCATACATTTTGTATCTAAAAAATATTCAAAAAGCCTCTGTGATTTTTGAGCTTCCAGTTAAGCTTTATGGCCAACGCCAACTTGATTTTCTGGACCCTGAAATGTAAATATATAGGTCAAACTATAGCATGCTAAATTAGCAGCTAAAACTACCAACTGAAGCTGGAAAATGAAAGTCAAGTACTGCAGTTCTGCTAATGGTCACTTGAGATTGTATCAGTAAGTAAGGCCCAATAAAAAATGCCCAAATGTGCAGTACACGCATTGTAAGAACTATTAATTTCTTCTATACATATAGCTCACAGCCAAGGCTAGTTTATATGACCAATTAACCTAACATGCATGTTGTTTGGAGGAAGCCAGAGAAGAACACAAAAGAAAGCAATCACAACCATGGAGTACATGCAAACCCCATGAAAAGACCCCAGGTGGATTTGAACCAGCAACTTTCTCATTATAAGCCAATAGTGGTAACCACTCCCCCGCTGCGCTGTCCTGTTACAGATCTCGTGTCTACGTCAAGTGATCCTCTCTCAGGGCTCCCTCTAACCTCAGTATGACTCTGTTCCTTATATGCAGCATATGTGATCACTCCTGTGCTGTTTTACTAGTTCTCTGTTTGGAAATCCTTTAATGTTCAGCAAGTGACTGTGTCTGTGGGAATCTGGTCAAATGTGGTTGTAAAGCAAACAGCGCTCATGACGGTGTCAAGGTCCCTCTCGCACTCTTATCACCACTCCCATCCAACATATACACAGACATGATATGTGCAGGTCAAGGTTTTTAAAAAAAATGTCTTCTTTGATCGGACCCACACTGGTGCATCTAAAATCCATCTCAATAGATATGGGTCGAATCTGGCCTGAAACATGCTCAGTATGTATGCATTTGTAGCAAGTGTACAACAGTATAACATTTAAAATATATCGATTGTTGTATAATTCCAGCCAATTTTTTTTTACAAAGAACATCACATTTTAGGTGAAAAGAATGACATATAAGACATTTTTACTACTGTCAAATGTCAAAACAGCTCAATTTGACCTGAACAGTATATAAGGTCTATTCTGCATGCTTGACTCTCTCTAATCTAAACCACTGAGCTGCATTCTTCATGCACAGTCAATAAGGGACTCAAAAATGACAGTTTATATTGATTGCTTTCTCTTGTCCAATTGAATCTGACTGTGGCGGTTTTCATTTACTGCAATTTGTGACAATTGTAAACCTTAAACTGACAAGGCCTTGAAGCTAAAACTACAACTCTAGTATGGCTTTTGAAGACAGTGAGCTTCTGTTATACAATATCATGCACATGGACCTGCTGTAGAGATCATCTGCTATTTCAGCAACGTGGGAAAATGATCAAAAACAGCTGAGTCGAAGAATATCTGAAAAAGTTAACTGGTCTCAAAGAACAAAGACTGAAGGAGGGAGGAAGAACAAAGAGGCTATTTAATTACTGAGACAGATGGTACTAAATGGTTCACATTAACCATTAACCAATCACGAAGGTTCAACAAATGAGGTAAGCGGTGAGGTCACTACCTGCAGCCTTTGAATTTAATCTCTGTGGTTGAGTGATTTAGAGGTGAGGGGCTGTTCTCTGAAACCATGTGGGAGTGTGTGTTTGCATAAGTGCGTGCGTGCATATGAGGTCACCTCCATAAGGATGCATTACATTAACAAGACACCACTTATAATATAGATATGTATGAATCCTATTTTAACATAAAATTACATAGAACAAAGTTTGACGATGAGGATAATAAAGTCAGATATGTTGTGACTGTTGCTGATTGATGCTGATGTCTAACGTTCACAGCGCTCAGCAGAACAGAGAAACCCAATCGCTGCCAGAGGTGCAGTATGAACAACGTCTGCACATAGAGACTGAGTGTCACCTTGGCCAATTTAAGAGGTATGTTTCCTTAGTCAGCCACAAACACATACACCTACACGCGCACACACACTCTCTTACATAAAGACAATAGGACATAGGAGACGCCACTCGTACATTAGTTTGTCTGTGACCAAGATAGTCATTATTAGAATAGCTGCTGCTGATGCAGACCTTCATTTAAAGCTGGCTAATGGCTCACTGTCGCCTGCACACACCCACATAGACACTCACTCACATGCTGATAATTATACATTCCAGGGACACATTGTCTCCGTTTAACAGGTCTCCATACCGGAATGTCTCCATGTGCCCATCTCTTCTCGCTTGGCTCACTGCATCTCTTGTTATTGCCACATGCTTGCTACTTCGGTTGTTCAGGTGGGTTGACATCCTTGGATGGCTGGAAGTGATCAAGCACAGACACTCTTGCACAAAATACTGCACTTTAAAATGACAGGCGCTGATTAAATTCATTAACTCAACCCTAACCCTAACCTTACATCACCTTTAATGTGACCTAAACTATCTTTGGGGACATTATCTTGTTGTTTACTCCGATGTTTGTGCCTGAAACATCATATCGTTCAGTACGTTTTCCAGAGAATTGTTTTAAAGGAAATCTGTTGTGCTTGTTTTCAATCTCGTGTTATTTTTGGACTGAACTAGAGTGGCTTAACTGAGGGTCGCAGGAGGACTTGAGCCTGTTAAATCATTTCCTGTTTTATTTTATATTTTAATTCTAAGCCACTTTACACTGTTGTCAGTTAACTTCCTCTCTTTGTTCGTGTCCCCTCCTTGGGATGCGGTAAAATAGCCCAAAAAACTACCACCTACCTCCCTTTCCTGATCACTTTTCCTTGACCTGAGTGGAAAGCCGCATAGGGTCGAGGAAAGGTATAACGGACAATCTGCAAGGTTTCTGGAAAAATGGCATTTAGAGAATACAGACAAGATTAGACTCATTAAAATGTAACGTAGCGACATTACACAATGTTGCCTCGTTGCCTTACTTCATTTTCTTATGATATTGTTTCTTGCAGGCCATACTAAAGACAATCAGTGTTTAAAATGATCACCTTGTGTAAAAGGATTTGAATTGTCTAGAAAAGGAACCAAACTGGACTTGATGCAAAAGTAAATTCATGATCATTCTAAAAGCTGACAGTACAACCTCAGACATTATTAATGCAAACTGAACCGTAGCATGGATTTGGATTTGGAGAGCTTATATAAATCTATGTTCCTCACACAAAGGAACACTTAAAAAAGAAGCTGTGTAACGTTCATACTTCACTCAGATGACCAACATGATTGCATGAGCATCATTGTGAATTATGTGAAATATTATTTCCTTTTCATGCATAAAGGATACTCCAGCGTATCCTCTGTTAAAGGAAGTAGTACTAAAGTAAGCAATGAAGCATCTTGTGTGCTTACTATGACTGGCAGGCAGATGCATCTGGGTCACTTCACTCAGTTAGGACCAGCCCTAGGTATCTGTATGGCTGCTCTAGTCATTGTCACCTGTGTTGTGTTAACGACACTGCTACCAATTAGCCAATCAGCCTCCTCAGTATGCATACCTCATGTGTATCATTTCCAAGTGGCCAGATTGTGTTGAAGTCTTGTTTATTTTGTCAAGCTTTCCAGCCTCCACGTGTCCCTTGAGTTTGCTTCCTCATGTTTATTGTAACAGATCTTTTGTTGCCGCTTGCTTGGATGGTTTGCCTTCAATGAGTGTCTTAAGTGTATGACCACTTCCTGTTTTTTCAGTTTAAAAATTTGAATTTTTGATTTTAAGACGGCTACATGCATCCTGAATTTGGGTCTTTGTCATCCTAAGACAGTTACATTGCCAGTCCAGCACAGGGCCAAGCTCTGCGTGATTCATATTTTATAATAATCCCTACCTTTTAATGGTCCGTGGTGAGACCCTTAACCTCATAATCTGAAACAAGTTTGATTACCCCTTCTTTTAAGCCAGCTTTGTCCTGATTGGAAAACAAAGCAGCATGTGTGGGAATTTCTGTGCTCACAGCCATAGTCATTTACATCACAGACAGCAAGGAGTAGTAAAAAATGTCTGAAAATGAGCGTTTACAGCAGCCTGAAGAATAGCCTTTTCCCTCACAGGGCCTACTTGCATGCACTTAATTGTCTGGAACTTTAAACCAACATTATTTAAGTATCCATCACTGTAACATATGCATGTGACATAAAATAAAAAAACATAATAGGTACCCTTAAATCCTACAGAATATAATTAACTCAAATAATACAATGCATAACTTTCCAAATGAGCACAGCTCTCATGCTGTGGATAGAGGGACAGCGATAAAAGGAACATTTGTATTGCAGGCAGATGAAAGGAATGGCAATTGTCTGAAACAGTCCTTTGAATGTGCTGTCTGATACCACACAGTAACAATCCTGCATAAGTAATATTTCAAAAGTAATCTGCAGCTATCTTGTTGGGTCATAGCAGCGCTCTATAGCAAGAACAAAGACAATGAGATGTCTTTAGGGGCTTTAATTACCCACAGAAAAAAAATATTATAATTACTATAATATAACTGTCAACACATTTGGTTTGGAAATTACTTTGGGAAAAGTAGTCATCTGCTGAACAAAGTGTATACAAAGTTTTCTGTTATTTATTGTTTGTATGCTAAACATCGCCAACAGTCAAACTTCAAAAAAGGTTTATTTCTGGCAAAATATATAAAGTGGTGGAAAAAGTATTCAGATGAAGTAAAAATACCAATCACATGTGTAACAACGCTGTCATAGGCCCCGTATTTGTTTGAGCCCTTGCTGTGCTGCTGGACCCCCACCCACACACACATTAGTAAAATCAAGTAGCAATATAGTGGCATAATTTCCACTTTTGATCACTCAATTTGATTTTCTTTTTACTGCTTCCGTGTATTATTTGGGTGGATACCAATTAGGTGATCATTATGTATAAGTTTCCTTAAATTCTGACTGATACTGTAGAAGGAAAAGCAAGTCTTCCAGCTAGCTCTTCAGCCTCTTATCCCATTTACAACTGAGTTTATTTTAACATCACTTTGAGATTTTCACCATTTTTCTCAAACTCTTTACATTTAGATTTATCTCTCGGGAATAAGCCTCTTATTTAATCTGGATCCCAATTTAAGATGCAATTTTCTCATTAATCTTCATTTGTCTGAAATAATCGACGTGCTTAAGAAAACTTAACTGGCTTATAAATGATCCTGCTTATTGTGTGAAATCTGTCTCAGTCGCTCCATATGTCAGTGTTTCTCCTGCTCATCTAAACTGTTCTGGATCTGTTGGATGTTTAAAAAAAACACAACAAATAAACAGCAGTGGCATTTCCTCTGGGAATCCACACTCCTGCAAATCTGTTTTTTATCATCTTCCTTTATTACATCTTTATTTTTTGATTTGTACACAAACTAAACAAGATTAGTGGCTTTAAAATGAGTTAAATGCTGTAATTGTTTTTATTCTGAAAGACAACTGGATGCAGTCAATGTGCTTGAATCCTGTCGTCACCTTCAAGTTGCCAGACAGTTGGCCTCTTAGTTAGAAGAGGAGCTATTTCTTTTTCAGCAAGTCCCTCTAAAGTCCCAAATTGTTGTTTTCTTTCATTTGTGTTTGTGTAGAAATTAGGTGCAATGTGGTATGCATTGGAATCTGTGCTTAATAATTAATTACAGACAAAGGTACGAATGTGGTGTCAACTTACACTAGTTTCAATCATGCCTGATGATCATTACAGGTGAAACAACCTGGGTCACCAGCTGTGACCCAGAAACTAGACTTCAGACTCACTTTCATGGTTAGATTGCCGAAACTGATTTAAAGGCAATTCAAATTAATTTTGTTTTTATTGTAATCCACCTTTATGTGATTATAATTCAAGTCTAAAACCGTCAAAGTAAGAGCCAAAGCATATGTGCGTGCTTTACAGACATCTTCTCTTTAGTTGCACACACACACACACGCGCACACACACACACACACACACACACACACACACACGCACACGCACACGCGCACACACACACACACACACACACTAGTCGTTTCAGCTCGTCTCTGCTGCATTTTGTCATCAGGCTGCATTAAAGGCTGCCATGTCTGCCAGAGTTGTTAATGGACCAATTCCATTTTAAGCATCCCTGACAACTGAAAAATTTGACTCATCAAACACACGAATCTATACGTAATGTGTACATGCACGCAGACGTACTGCCTCAATGAATACCGATTCACACACGTACTGCAGATACACATCAGTCGCCAACCTCATGTCTTTCTGTTTACAAGGGTTTGTCCTTTTTCATGTCCACTTTGAGATCATAACTCCACCCTCTACTCTCCCCCTCTCCTCCCAGCCTGCAGAGCTTCCACAAATGAGATAAGAGCACTAATGTGATTGCGAGAGAGAGAGACAGAGAGAGACAGAGATAGAGAGAGAGAGACTTTCTAATTTAATAGAAACTCCATCAGGCTAATGGAACTGTGGATTGACCGCCCAGCCTCCTACACACACACACACACACACACACACACACACACACACACACACACACACACACACACACACACACACACACACACACACACACACACACAATCACTTTCTCTTGTTTGCTTACACATATTCACCCACAATGTATAAATAATAAGCCAAACTGTGGTGGTGTCATTTGACAGTTTACATAATAAGATGCCTGAAAGCAGAGATACAAGGCTAACTGTCTAACCAAAGGGAGCTGAGGGGAACATTGCTGGGATTCAATAAGATTGGACTAGACCCATCCTCAGAAGCACTGGAGAGGAAATGTGCACACGCGCACACACACGCACACACACACAGTGTTTCTCCTTCCATGTCTCTTTTTCTGTCTCTGAGGCAGCTCTGTTTTGGGCCTCACAATGCAAACAGGATGTAACCTATTTTGATCACGGTGCCATATTGCATCATCAAATATTAACAGACTTGACTGCACTGCATTATGTCTGCTAAATAATGTTTGCTGAATAATGTGTGCTGCTTCATCCTATCCTCATGTTTGTTTCAAAACCTATCATACAAAGACGCTGAGAAAAGGAAATACTTCCTGTGCCCTCGGTAACTGATGCCGTTTAGTCTTCATTCATGTGTATTTATGAGCATGCGTGCGTGTGTGTGTGAGACCCAGAGCATCTGTGTTGCTGTGGTCACACATTTATCTATTGATAAAGCTTTAGCGCGCTCGTCCTTCTGCCGGGTCTCAGAGTCAACACGCTGTTAGTGACTTGAAATATCTGCCTCATTTCTGCCTCTTTTTTTCCCATCTCTGCCCCTTTCTCCCTCTGTCTCTCCCCACCACCCCCCTCACTCAATGCTGATCCAGACTTTGGAATTCAATGTTGCTATGGTAACAATGTCGGGTTGGTCCTCCCTGCCTCCCCCTCTTGCTCCTCTTATTCAGAGTAGATGCAGTTCCCTTGCTCTGGAGTCATTCTCGCTTTAGCCTGTAAAGCTGTCCCTCCTGTGATTATGCTTTCTGTTAGCAGTGTTAAAACACACAACAGAGAATAGAGCTGAAAAATGGAAAAACTAATTTGACCGCAATCCTAAGCATGGAAAAAAACTCATGTCATACACTTCCATTAATTTACAAACTGTCTGCATCCCTGAATGCCATACAGGTCTGTTAGGCAGCAGTCGAGTGATGTTTTGAGCTAAATGCTTACATCAGCATGCCTCACGGTGAGTGTGCTGATTTCAAGTACATAAAATGTTGTTTCACTATTTTTATTTTCAGATTCAATAACCAAGGAAGTAGTGCTAATTCATCCATGAGTGCTGACAAGCTTGGCCATCTGAGTGCATCCCACAGACACCTGCTAACTTGTGACACGTAACATATAAACATGAGACATTCGCTTACCAAAAGTGATGTACAGAATTTATGGGAGGTCCGTAAATGTACTTAAATTAAATATATAGAAGGCCAAATTGTTTATGACCAACAATACAAAAAATGTTAAGAGGTCAAGCTCAGTGAATTAAAAACAAAGTGGTGAAGCCCAGCAGAAAGCTAGCAGTTAGCATCCACTAGTTAATGCAGCCACGGCGCTAATAAATCAACTTTAAGCCTGAATAAAATTCAGCTGAGCTGAAAAAAAATCTCATTGCTTGTATATACCACTAAGGGGTAATTAGCTGGTTTTTGTACCAGACTTTACATTACAGCTACTTCTATTCATTACTTTCATGCCGCTAGTATTAGTGCTAAGAACATTTGCCCACTTGAAGTATCTGATAATTTTCTTACTACCAACAATCCTACTATAAGCTTCCAAACCCAACAATGAAATAAATAAAACTAACAGGGACTGCATAACTATCCAAAGCCTGACATACACCAGCTACTTTATTAAGTATATTTGTTGAGTTGCTCGTTAATACAACTATCAGCTAGTAATATACCAACTCAGTGATTTAGGCATGTAGACACATTCAAGATGACCTGCTGAAGTTCAAACCAAGCATCAGAATGGGAAATCCAGGTGATCTAAGTGACTTTGACTAAAGTATGGTTATTGATGCCAGATCAACTGGTCTGAGTAATTTAGAAATGGATGATCTGCTGTGATTTTCCCATTAACCATTTCTACATTTTACAGAGAATGGGGAAAAAAACATATCCAGTGAGGAGCAGTTCTTGGAAATGCCTTATTGATGTTAAAGGTCAGAATAGAATGGCCAGACTCCTTCAGGATAATAGGAAGGCAGCCAAAGTTCAAACTGTTGCCTTCCACTTGTTACAAGCAAGGTATATAGAAGAGCATTTCTGAACACACAATATGTCTAACCTTCAAGCAAATGTGCTACAACAGCAAAAGACCACACCAAGTGTCATTCATGTCAGCTAAGAACATGAAACTGATGCTGCAAATCCCACGGGCTCATCTAAATTTGACAGTAGATGATTAGAAAAACATTGCTGCAACATTCAGAAGGTAAGGTGAGAAATTGACATTAAAAGTGTGAAAGTATTAATAGTAAATTAAGTGGTTCTTATACACCACCCTTCTGCTTTACTCAAGGTGCTTTATATAATATGCCCCATTCACTGATTCATACAAGTATTATTTTCTACACATAAGTGCTTTTGATACAGATACAGATACACACAGACTGGAGACCAGAAGAGCTAGGGATCAAAACACCAACCCTCCGATTGGCCTTCTGAGCTACAGTCACCCATTGATAAATGTGGTATTAATGGTTCAGGCTGCTGGTGGGGTGGGATAATGTTGTGGAGGACATTTTATTGCCACACTTTTAACACCAACGTGCTTAACATCAACTTTAAAGGGGTTCCAACCCATTCTCGAGATGTACCTAACAAAAAGGCTGGTAAACGTATAACGTTGTTGTAAAGCTGTGCATTTGAGGAACTGCAGGTTTTTGCACTTCGGTCTTGGCTTCTATTTCAATCCACGAAGGTTGCGGCTTGGTTCCGAGCATATTATAAAACTGACTTAGGATAACTTAAATTCATTCATAACAACTTACAGAATTTTATGGAAGTCTTCCCAAATGACCACATGCCAACAGAAATATCACTTTTCTCAAATATAAGGATACCAAGAATACCCTAATCCTAACCCTACTGTTGAGCTGGCAAAATGAAATTTTAATTTAAGGAAAGGAATGTAATGTGCCACATTTACTTTTTTTATGATATGTTGTTGACCCAAAAATTACAACAACAGTAAGAGTCTATTTATTAATTCGGTCCTAATTTATACAGCTCTTTATATACCAGAAAAAAAGTGAAAAGAAGTTAAATACAGCAATGGCTCATGTGAACCGTTACATAATAGCTCTCATCTGCAGATTCATGACTTAATATTTACTACTTAAACGTAATACAGTGTGATATATTTTTGTCTTTGTTCATGTGCAGCAGCAGAGCAGTGACCATGGACTTCTATCTGCAAGTTTCCTGCTAACAGCAGACAGGCAGCGGGCGGGACAACCGTCCACAACTTCCACCAGCACCAACTTTCCAGTGAGTCAAAAAGAAAGAGAGAGAAAGAGACAGAGGCAAGAGAGAGGACAAGAGCAAGAAGGAGAGAGGAGAGCGGGTGAACTCAGTCGATGGATGCTGTCCGGATTGAGGGGACAGCACGTTCTTCACTGCCGAGGAAAAGAAAGATTTCAAAATTGAGTCGAAGGATAGAAACTCGCCGTCAGGTAGGTCTCACTTTGTCACTCTCTGCACTGTCAGGTTTACCACATTTATGTCTGTGAAAAGGAAACTTTTAACGCAACAGAAATATCTATGGAGACAACTTTCTATCTTTCACACTTGCCTGGTTCAGTGTGAAGGGCTCTAAGTGAATTATGTAATGTGCGAGAGTATACATGGATGTTTGTATGTAAGAGGTTCACCAACATTGCCTCTGTAATAAAAGTAGGTGCAAGGTGATCCCATGTTTAATCTGCTCTGTGTGTGTGTGTGTGTGTTTGTGTGTGTGTGTGTGCATCGAGCCCTGCTGATACCGAGGGGGAGAACATAGTCAGGGTCATGAATATGGAGTAGACGATGGAGGGTGCGATCTGTTGTGCTCCACATCAATTCTGTCTTGTTAAGCAGAGTCAGCAGAGTCATCAAACTCTCCTCCAAGGACACATCATAGAGCCACTTATGCACCTCCCACATCCGCCTACACCTTGCTCTCATCTTTTCTCATCGCCTCCCTCTCTCCCTCCCACCGGTGCCCCTTGCCTCCTCCTGCTCCTCATCAGCTCACCTTCTTTGTTTGCTGTCTTTTTTAATAAACTGCACTTTGTTAAGTTCTTCCTTGTTCTCCTGTTCTACAATAAATGCTTTTTATTTGCACTCCTGATGCCCACTCTCTCCAACTTCTCACCCACCTCTTCCTCCTCCTTTTTGTTTCCCTTAAAGGCATGGTGTGTGAGAAGGGGATCCAGATCCTTCTCACCACCGTGGGGGCATTCGCTGCCTTCGGCCTGATGACGGTGGCAATAGGCACGGACTACTGGCTGTACTCCCGTGCCCTCATCTGCAACAGCACAGCCAACGTCACCCAGGATGACCCTCATAATAAGGATAAGAAGGACCCTGGTGCTCTCACCCACTCCGGTCTATGGAGAATATGCTGCTTGGAAGGTAACAAAAGAGTTTTCATGGACAGGAAACTGTGTGTGGGATTTGGACTAATGTAGACGTTGTTTGACTAAGTTTGGATTTGTTTAGACTGTTGTTTCCAGTTCAGAGAGTGTAGAGAAGACTGGGACAGGACAACTCTAGATCAAAATTAAAATTTAACAGGCTAGCTCTTGCTTACCTTCTGGATCTTTAGGTTCATATTCACCTGAGAGAGATAATAGAGTTGCAGGGTGGAAGGGCACTCACAGTGTTGTGTGACTTTAAGTTATGGTCGTGGTGGTTTCAGACTGGATGCTATGCAGACAGCAGATGAATTGAACCAATGTTTGAAGATAAATCACAAGTGGCACTGATCACTGCATGCAGTCATTTTGATACTCTGTTTATTATACTGTTTTGAAACTGTATTTATTGTCTCTTTTTATAATTTTATATTCAATTATTTAACCTTCAAGTTGGTGGCCTGAAACCAGACCCGAGGTTCAACTAGAAAATCGTATCTCATTGAAATGTTAAAGCTTATAAATGGGAATACATTTCCCATTATTCTGTCACATATTTTTTTCTGAATAGTATGCATTGTTCTTCTGTTAAATGGGATGAGAGTATAACAGCAAGAACCTCTCACTTGACTTTAGAAAATCTTGAAGAGGGCGCAGCACTGCAGCAGCACCAGGATCAACATACACATTTCATTTGTATTTGGTCGACCGTGCCACAGGGCCAACAAAACAATTTTGCATAATTGCAATATAATTACGTGATACTGAAGCGTAACCCTCATCCAAAATAATCCATTAATCATTGTCTGCGATTCAGGATGCATTCATTCAAGTCAATTGCTGAAACAAAAGCCTCTGTTCACCAATCGGTTTCTCATTTCAAGTGGCGGAAGATACAGAATCTGGCAGCAACCATCTCTCAATCTTCAATTCTTGTGTCACTGCAACACAAGCTGCTAATTCATTATACATTACACTGCCTGCCTGACACTCTACGGTAAAAGCTGGGATGGAGTTAACAGTGAAGAAGCAAAGGGGGTGGTGTGAGTTTGCGATCTGTGCCATTGCTCACATGCAGACTGAGGTAAAAGCTTTTTTTGTCTCCAGGAAAACCACTTGGCTCTCTTTATAAAGCATCCCTGGCCCATCCTGGGCTTGGTCATTGTACAAAGCTAATTTGTCCTCATCTCTAAGCTTCCTGATAGCAAAGCAGCCAATTAGAGATAAGCTCTAGCCCTTGCAGCTCTGCTGCAGTGCACCCCCACCCACTCTTTCCTTTACCCCTCTCGCTCTCAGTTTTTTCCACTTGCTATCCCTCTGCCTTCCTCCCCCAAACATTTTTACATCTCATCTTTCACTGGTTTGTCCTCATCTTTGCCTCCTTGTAGTTTCCTCTCGTTTTCAGTCTTTTCTGCTGCAGTAAAGCTGACAGAGTCTTGGCTTGGCTTAGAGGTCAAGTATCCTTGATGTCTGTGGAGTATTCAGCCAAGATAGATGCTCAGTAGTTGTGCAGTGATGCAGTGAGGTGTAGAAGGGGTGGAAATGCAGGACATGCTAGCTCCAAAAGATTTATGCCTGCAGGTGGGTGGCACATTATGCTGTGGATATAGACGTGTCCTGTCCTCCTCTCCCCTCTGCAGACTCATTTAAGGTGGGGTTGCAATGACATACCAGTCAATGAAGATTTTATCTATCTGTATGATTTTTCGTTAGATAATCCCACAAATGTGTGAGCCCGATACTGAACATGTCAGCTACTAGAGTCACTTAGTACAGCTGTGTTTGAAGTCATGTAGTGTGATGATATGTGAAACACGTTTGCATACACTCATTGAATACTTTATTCAGTTGACCCTTTTGTCTTCACAGCTACCTTCATTATTTCCTGGCAAAAATTCAACAAGGTGCTGGAAACGTTCCTCTGAAATGTTGGTCCATATTGGCATGGCAGCATCGCACAGCTGATGAGAATCTGTGAAATGAATTGAGCCATGCATATATTGGTTGTAATGAGGTTTATTACACAAAGCAGTCCTCTGACCTCTCATATCAATGAAGCATTTTCACCTAAAGAACTGCTGCACATTGGATGTTTTCTATTTTTCAGACAATCCTTTGTAAATCCTAGAGATGGCTGTGTGTGAAAATCCCAGCAGATCAGCAGTTTGTGAAATACTGACTAGCCTATTTGGCCCATGAAATGTCACTTTTATTCACTCCCTCTGCTTCTTAAGGCAGCAGACCACATGAAACAGTGTTTTTAAAACTAACTCCAGCATTTATATAATACTACTGATATAGAGTACCCTAAGAGCGTGTGTGCATAAGGTGGTAGTTTCACATTGCCGCATTTGTGGTTTAATAAAGGACGATGGAAAATGTCAACATAGAATAATGCAGGGATTCAAAAATGCCTTCATGCTAACACTGATCCATGTGGCTCATCCAGTATTTCCCTCCAATTGTACCACCATCTGTTTCTTTACAGACCTACCTGTGGAGATGTAGGAGCACTGAGAGACCATCTCCCCCCACATCTGTTCGTCTCTCCCTCAGTCTGTGTCTCTTCATTTCATCACTCCACCTTTCTCAAAATCCATCCATCAACAACAGTGGTGTGCTGTCATCATCGTGCGTGCGTCCCTCCGTTCGTCTGTCTGTCTACATGCAAGACCCCAGCGGGTAGTTATCGGTGTCTGCTTGTATGTATTTACCTTGCATCTGTGTGTGCACTGTGTGTTTGCGCTGTTACTAACATAAGCTGTATTTACAAGCAGAGTCAGTAACCTTGATCATGTTCCTAAACAATATATTTACCATTCAGCGCATTTGCTTGGATTCATTTTCAAGCCATGGTACAACATTTTCCAGGTCAATCAGTCTTTTCATCAAGAGGATAGAGACTGTTCTCGTAAGACTGCAGCTTTGAGTTATTGCCTTTTGTCGAGTCTGGTCACCATTTTTTTTCTTGTCTGTCTCAGGAGTGAAGAGAGGAGTGTGTTCTCAGATTAACCACTTCCCAGAGGATGCAGACTTTGACCATGATGGGGCAGAGTACGTCCTACGTAAGTTATTACCTGAAGCGCCAGATGTGGGTAATGTAGAGGGGGAACAAAAATCAAAAACCTGAGAACAAATTAAGAGCAAAGTATAAAATAACGCCTTGGCGTTTTATTGCTCATTCTCTCAATCACATTAAGAAATAAACACGTGACAATGTTTACAAAGCCATGAGAGATGGGGTGCCCTAGTTCGTGCTCAGTGCCCCGCAGTCATGTCTTTCTGCACTGATATGGTACATGTGTGCCTGTGCATACGTAAAGAAAAGCTTGTGCTCTGTTTACAATGTTGCAGAGGCCGTTTGCTGGCATTTAGGTGGCATTTCTCTCCTGTGGCCTAGTTGTCCTAGATGAGAGAGGCGTGTTAATATGTGTGTGTGTGTGTGTGTGTGTGTGTGTG
>VURO01013507.1:0-13354 GCA_015108175.1 Pelvicachromis taeniatus | reverse complement strand
AAGAATGAAATAATTGCTTTATTTTCCCAATGTTACATTCTAATATTAAGTCGAGGCAGCCGACAAGACTTTGCGCTGCTCTCCCAAACAGCGTCTCCTCACCGGGGTTTATTTCCAACATTCGCATCTCTACTGACAGAGCCAAACATACATCCAGTGACACCCCTCTCCAGGGATCCTAAAGTAAAAGGGACCTCTGTGTGACTGTGCGTATGCGTGGGATAGCGCATGCATGTGTGACTTTACGTGTGGGTGGATGCACATGTGTTTTTATAACAAAAAAAAAAAGAAAAAAGTACCAGTTATTTTGGTCTGTGGCTCACCACAGCTCACACTCTCCTCTGTCTTGTACTCATCTCACACGGCCCCAACAGAAGAAGGGGGAAAAGCGTGTGACAGACTGAGAAGACAGTGAACAAGAGAAAGGCAGATCAGAAAATGCAGATTAGATAAAGAACAAGTTGATGAGGTGGAGGAAAATAAATTTGTCATCAAAAGGTTTGCGCACTACAGGAGATTTGAGAAAATACCCGACAAATCAGTATGCACTGCTGGCCTAATTCATATTTAATGACCTCCATTCGTACTGGTGCTGGTAGGTTTCTTCTCAAAAGTACTGCACATCTCTTAAAATGTCTCACAGAACGAGCTATATGATATAAAACTGGCTAAATCATGGGAGGGCAGCCAATTTATAGTGTTTCATACAACAGTGAAGAAGATTACTTCCTAAGCAACAAAGCATATATAGCCCTGCCAGTATTAATTTCCTAAGATCCTAAGCGTCTTCTAGGCTACCATATACGGGTGGCCTGGTGGTACAGGAGTTAGTGCTATTGCCTCACAGGTTCCTAAATTGAACCCCAGCTGGGCCCTTTCTGCATGGAGCTTGCACGTTCTTCCTGTGCCAGTTAGGGCTTCCTCCTACAGTCCAAGCACATGCACATCTATTGGCCACGGAGGTGAGGTAAGCAGACAAATTGCTGCAGTCTAAAGAAGTGGGTTTAGTCATAGTTTTTTATTTAAAAATGTCAGTTATATTCATAATTTAGGCATCTAAATTCTTTTTACTCTAGTCGACTACATATGGTGAGATTATTGTAGAATCTAGATCTAAATTTGAATAAAATGTAACCCACCAACTTGCACTACTGTAGACTATTACACAGTACTGAGATCATCATTCACAGTGAAGGAGATTTACTACACTGGTGCCCCAAAAAAGTAGCAATAAAAAACCCCCAACAAAAGACAGTAGCACAAGTCTCTAATCATCACACTGACCCAGTCCAATTTAATATCACATTATAGGACAATATTTGATCAGCTGACACTATGGTACACATAACTGCATCTGAAGTACCAGCCCTGATGATGTCTCAATGAAAAATGAGACCTCAATGAGGCATCATCAATGCCTTTAAAAGTAGGCAGGAAAGGGGCACAGGTCACAGGTCAGACTCAAACCTGGGCTGATGCACTTCAGCCGCAAGGCAATCGAGCAGCTGCTCCACCGGTGAGCTAAACTGATGCCTTTGATTTCATATTTAAATAAAGTCTCTGTTTTTAAACAGAGACTTTATTTAAAAAGCTGTTGGCTTTTTATACTGGAAAAACGATCAGGGATGAAACAGCTCATTTTAAACTGGCAACACTTTGCTATTATAAATATTCAATTACATGAGGAAAATGCAAAGCCATTAATAGTCCAATATGTCGTAGTTATTTATTATGTATACAGGTATTGTTTTTTTTTTTTTCTTCCACAGAGGTCTATAAATAGGAAATGATACACATGGTGCATGTTACTATGTATATGTCAGATGTCAGTGTGATCAGAGACAAATGTGCAGTGAAAGGCACAAGAGAAATGTGGCTAACGAAAACCCTTTGCATTTTATTGTATTGGAAACTTAGAGAGACCGCCAAACTCATATATTCACACATACACAATTGCACACCCTGACACCTCAATGTGGCCACATTCTCACCTCAAACCTTTCCATTCACTGACTGACAGGCCAGTGTTTCCACCAGCGGATGTTTTTTGAGGCCAGCGTTTCTTTGAAAAGACACAGAGGGCCTCAGCCTCACAGGAGAAACCTACGTCTTCAGTAGGATACCAAGAGTCTTCGTGCCTCACTGCTCAAGCCTTTCCCTTTCATACACCATGGAGGTTATAATTTTCTTTTTGCGTGCATCAACTGAAATGTTTCACAGAATGACATAATTCTGTGTTGGAACCTGTTGGAAGTAAATTTCTACACAAAAAAAACTAAACATACACACACATAAACACACACTCCAACAGGAAGAGTGTGGGTGTTTGGGAGCAGCTGCATGGAGTGGCATCAGACCCAGCTTCCTCCTGGTGCGGCGAGCACCATCTCTCCTCCCTTTTCTTTTTCTCTCCCACCATCAACTCATTTCCTACACATTTATTTCTAATCTTCCTTTGTTGTCTCCACTTCCTAGACAGAAACATGTATTTAGTTGCAAATAGGCAACATCATGCCACCATCTTTATGATGAGGCTCATCAGGAAACTGAACCAAAGATTCAATCTGCACCGTTGACAGAAATTAGCTGCCTGTGGCAAGCACACGGAAAACAGTTTGCGCATGTTGCAATGCAAAGACTGTGTGTGTGTGCGTGTGTCCTGTGCGTGCCCTCTTTCCTTAGAATGGTTACACATCAGCACATTGCCACCTGAAAGCCCAAATGTTACTCAATACTTTCCTGCACTGAACTCTAATTGACAGCTTGCTAGCAATTTTAAGAGCTTGCTTAACTTGCGCACCTGTGCGATGTGAAGCTGCAATGACTCAAGCAGTTGATGGACAGAGCTGATAAAGCTATAAAAAACACACACACACGCGCACTACATAAAAGAAAGATGGTTTGGAAATGTATCTGTTATATTGGTGCCCCAGCTGCAAAATGTCAATCTTTTGATTGTTACACAATCATCTCTGTAGTGGCTTGATTATAAAAATGACACGATAAACAGGATGCAATGTATGTGTCAGAGAAATGTTCAGCATTGTTTGAATCAAGGCCAGTGGAATCTTCTTCTAACACAAAGAGGCACAGGTGCAAGAGTCGCAGCATCTTGGTGTTTCAATTTTCTTTTCACCGTTCTCTCTTCTTGCTCCATACTGTTATTACTCAGTCCAATTCCAGCCATTACTCCTACATCTTTCTGCTTTCTTTTTAGAGCTCCTCTCAACCATTTTCTGTCAGCAGCACACTCCCAGTACGTGATAACTGTGCTGAAGACACTCAGCAGTTATTTCTGTGTTTCCTGTGTGTCATGTGGTGGTAGCTTGAGCTAGCTAGCATGGCTGACAACACACAGGCTCCCAGGTGCAGAGTATCACGGAGTGGGCTGTCAGCCAGAAAGCCTGTGGGCCAGTTAGCAGCCAATAGGGCCCTGCAGCACGTGCATGCCCCCCCACACCCCCACCCCGCCCCCCGGTGCTATTCCCAGTGGCAAAGAAGAACAAAGTTATAACATTCTGTCTTTTTTGGGAAAACACATGTGTATGTGAACATGTGTGAGCTTGCGTTTCTGGTGCACCAAAGTAACCTGTTTGAGAGTACATTTTTTAAACACAGCATCACTGCTCTGTCACTGACTGGCATGCTGCAGCTTCTCGGGCTAAGTGCTGATCTGCCATATTTGGTAATATGCTCGTGTTTCTCCCTCAGAGTTAAAGGGTCAGGCTGCACTAACAGAGCAGACCTCGAGTGAAACCAGCATGCAGGGGCACCAGGGTTTACCCTCTTCCCCCAGCTCGCCCCCTGGCCACAGATGCATCGACCCAGACAAGGCTGCACTTCTCTGGGCAGCACAGAGAGACTGCTGTGCTCTGGTTCCTGGAGCCCTGATGCTCTGATTGAGACCCTGCGCCCATGCAGGAACCAGAGGGAGGGGAAGAGAGAGCAACAGAGGGGATGCAAACACATCTGGCATCTGCAAAACCCGCACACAACTTCTCATATCGTCCCGGAGTACTGTGCAGGCCCTATAGAAAAGCAAAGCGCTCCTGTCCCGTCGCTATCACACGTGCAGAAGACGATACGCACCCCCACACAACCAAATGGTTGCCTCGCTCCAAAATCTCAGAATTATGTGAGGAGCGGGACAAGAAGGCACAACAATCCTCCAGCTGGTAGGACAGCACCAGTATACACCGCTCTGTGCTATTGTTCTTTATATATAGCTCTCCAAGCAAAGCTGTGTTGGTGTCTAAAACAATAGATTATGTCACCACATGGCATCTAAAAGAGGAAATGGTATAAAACAATGCTCTCTCCAATGGTGTATGCATTTAGGCTATGGTATATAAATAAAGTTAGCTCTATTGAAGCTCTTAAAGGGAAGATACATGAAAAGCTATGAAAGGAGGACACCTTAGAGAGCATATCAGAGTGCAAGAATTTGTGTGGGTGCACGTCTCTGCAAGGTGTCTTTTTGGTGTGTTTGCTTCTTTTGCGTGGGCGCTGCCTTTTGCATTAGGCGGCAGTACAGGACGGAGTTCGAGGTAGCGGTTGGGACGTGTGTTTGTGAGGGTTGTGTGTACACGTGTGGGTAAGAGTGCAGAGTACCTCTCATAAACAACCAGCACCAGCTTCAGCCCACTGTTCCACAGTGCCACAGGTCTATTGCAAACCCTTTCTTCAAATCATCTGCCAACGATTTTCGTGAGCACAGTTGTTTAAAAACGGATGGGTAATGCATAAAAAAGAATGCTTGTGAGAGGAACAAAGAATATATCAAATGCGTGATGCTAGTATGGACGTGAGCTGCCCCCTCTCTTGGAGTATAGGCCAGTGAGAGGCAAAGCAGCACGCTGGAGCGGTAAGCCTTTTGTGGCCAGCTGTGGGGCCATTAAAGGCCCATCTGCAGACAATAGGCTCTGTCTGAAGGGCGCACACAGCCTGGTTCCTGTCCTGTTCTGCCTCACTGTGTTTGTGTACGGATGCGTACATGAGAGTACCAAGCATTTCCATGCCCCATTTTAATCTATTACAAAGGAATACAGAGAAAACGCACTTACTCACGCAGCTACACTCTAAACGACACTCGTTTTTACATGTCTGCGTTAAAGCCGGTTATTTTCCACAGAAAAATCTCTTCTTACGTATTATCAACTCATAACCTGAGTTAGTGATAACAGCGTCTCTGCTTTGTGGGAGAATCATGCCGTGGCTCACTGAGGCATCTCTTGTTTCAGTCAGAAATCATCACAGATGGCGGAAAACCTGATGTCACAGCGCGATTAAGGCTTTAATGCCACCCTCTTTGTCAAAAGCCGGGGGAAATGAAGATCGCTTCATTAAAAGGTTATCTCCTCTCACACACTTGAGAAGCAAAGCAGAATGCAAAAATATAAGCAGGCACTGGAAAACAGCAAGCTGGCCCAACCACACACCACTCAGCGCGGTTCGATCAAGCAAGCCACAGCTTCACATGCCTCGACACACACGCACACACACACACATACAGGGCTGCTGCATGCAGACACATGCAAAAATATCTGTCCCAATACAAAAATAGGCCCACAGAGGTTGCACCTGCACCTGTGCCCTGGTCCACACCTACACACAGGTGTCAGGATGTGACACATACACACAGACAGAGAGAGATAGCAGAGAGGGAGGGGGAAGAACAAGAGCGGGGTGAATCACACTACTGCGGTCGACCAGAAAGCTTTTTCTAGATATCATCTCTGTATTTTGGAGTGTAACCATGTGTGTGATTTTCATTTTTAAATAGACTTTCAGGTTGATGTGTTTAGTTATAAAAAAAAACACACAAAAAATTCTGCACACAATGCAGAATCAGAAATTCAATTCTTTTAAGTATGTCAAATAATGAGCCGTTCATTCTTAATTATGGGCTTCGTGGCGTAGAGTGAAAGTTTAAGCAAACCGTGTATCATATTGAATACACGGGCATTCAAGTGTGTCATTCTGTGATTCACAATGAATGGCCTTTGAATGTGCATCTGTTTATCACCGTGAGTCACCCATTTGTCCCCTGGTGGCACGTCCCTTCTCAAATGGGGCAGAAAAGGGGACAAAATATTTTAATGTATATATAGAGCTTTGTGGGCAGGCAAATGCATAAATTAACACATACTGATGCATACACAAACACCTGCGTGCTAAACGTAAGGTCGGAGGAGAAACGTTTTTATTTCCAATGTAGTAATAAGAAAAGCAATTAGCAATAAGAAAATAAAATGCAGTTTTTAGAAAAGTTAAAAACTGAAGAAAAACGCAGCGTTAAAATCAAGCTGGTATTGGTGTCAGCGCCTGCTAAGAAGTATGAGAAACTGTCACAGTGCTGTGGCAGAGTTGGAGGTGAGACGGATTACACAGATCGGGTTAGAAAACATTCATCTCCCAGTTTACCAAGACAATGTGCAAGACAATGTTTATACACCCTTCCTTTGCAATATCATCCCACATTATATGTATATTATCCATAATGTATGGATTTCTTTTGTGAACTCTCGCCACCCTCTGGAAGCTGTTAGTTACTGCAGTCAAAAAGAGCACTTCAATACAGAATTCAATCATGATTCAAATGAATTCTTATGCAGTTTTTAAACATTTAATTTATGTCATTGCGTTCCATGTTTTTCAGGTCTTTTTTTGTTGTTGTTTTATTTAGAAAACCTCTCAAAAATGTTTTACACTGTATGTATTCTCCATAGCTGGCAGGCAGCCAGGACTTACTGAAGCTTATAACAGATATGAGTCGCAGTAATGATGTTGACTAATGTGTTATTATCTTATAAATAAAGACTGATGCATTGTAGATACAGTCAATTTAAAAGAAAAGGAAAAGAGATTAAAGGCATGGACTGCAAACAATGACATTAGTGCCTATATGCATACTCTGTGAGCTGAATATTTTCCCTCTCTCACCACACATGCTTCACAGTTCATCCTTCCTCGCTCCAATGGGACAGGAGATCCCGGTGCCTTTGAGGCCACAATGGCCTTTAGGTACCTTCTTCAGGTACTGCTGGTGATAGTCCTCAGCGTAGTAAAACTGCTGCCCCTCCAGAATCTCAGTTGTCATGGGACCACATCCTTTGTTCTCCAACTCCTAGGGACAAAACACAAACATTCACCACTTTAGCTAAAACTGAATGCAAAGTGAGAAAAGAAAGAAAAAAGAGCACCTGTTCATAGTGTACACTGTTTGTTATTCAGCTGCTTCTCAGCACAGTAATGCCATTCACTGAGGTTAGTCATTGGCATTACTTTGTGGGTTTGTATTCTCCACACTGCTTTCATTACCACACTCATGAAATATATTCAGCATTACTTTCTCCAACTCCCTTAACTTCCTCAAATGAACACAACTCTTAAATGTTTTTCTTTTTTTCAAATTCTGTAGTGTATTGCATGTGAACTTCCAATACATCTCCCTGATACAGTAAAGAGTTTCTGCTCCTCAACTAGAAAGCAGGGTGATTGAGTGACAGAAGAAAGGAACATCTTTTGTTTTGTAGTGCAGCGTGCCTCTGTGGCTCTCTCTGTGGGACAAAGCATCAAAGAGTATCCGCTCTCTTTGAGGCCTCTTTAAGACATTTTCACACTTAGCCTTTTCTAAACACCTTGAGAGAAGGCTTCAAACCCACTAAAGCAGCACGCTCGTTCACATAGACACTCATAACGCCTTGAAAAACACCTCTGACAGATATATCAAAGGTTTACCTGCTGTGCTGAGTGGTTTTCTCTATCTAATAATACAAGCACTCAGGCCTCTCTAGATCAGTGCTCCTGAGAGCTGACAAACAACAAGTCTGAGCTGCACTGGGACTGTCTGTGGGCAACAAGTAGCTTGTGTGTACAACAGATTGCTACACCTCAGAGAGAGCAGTTTGCAGCACTGAGGAGCTTTACTTTGTGGGGGCGTCAGATGGGTTCAGAAAGTACAACAAAACAAGAGCTGAATGTTCTCAAGAAGGATGAGCATGTGCTTACCTTCTGCATGTATCCACAGTCATTAAGCATGTTGTTTATAAGATATCACAGATAAGAGCATTGTGTACTAACTTAGAAAAATCTATCCCTAAACTTTACAGTCCTTCTGAGCAGCTTTTCGATCATCACTTTACTTTTATGGATTTAACATTATGGCTTTTCTACTCTCTCTCCGTGGATCCCTTTTTGCTTTATTCTTCACACCAGTGGAAACATTCATCTGGGATTTTGCTCCATATTGACTGCAGTCATAAAGGGATGCACATGGTTAGCAACAATACCCAGGCAGACTGTGGTGTTTAAATAATGTTCAATCAAGTGTGCCACGAAACACCATTACACCTCTACCAGCAGTATGATACGAGGCAGGGTGGATTTCTGTTTTAGGAATTTAGGGCAAATTTTGATGTCTTAGCAGAAACTGAGACTCATCAGACAAGGTCACATTTTCCAGTTTTCTATTTTGTCCAGTTTTGTGAATTGTAGCTTCACATTACTGTTCTTAGCTGAAAGAAGTGGCACTGTCTGTGGTCTTTTGCTGCTTCAAGATTTAACGTGTGGTTCAGAGACGCTCTTCTGCATACCTTGGTTGTGTCAAGTTGTTATAGTGTTACTGTTGCCTTCCTGTCAGCTCAAAGCGATCTGGCCATTCTCCTCTGACCTCTGGCATCAACAAGGCATTTTCACTCAGGGAACTGCTGCTTTTCTCTTTTTGAGACTTTGTAAACCCAAGGGACGACTGTGCAGCTTAAACCACCTTTATTCCCCATTTTGATAATCAGTTTGATCTTCAGCACACCATCTTGACCATGTCTATATGCCTAAATAAATAGGGTTAATGTCTTGTGATTGGCTGACGCTGATGGCTAACAAACACTTCAATAGCTCCACCCAGTGAAGGAGATAGTGAGTGTACTTAGCAAAAAACTTACATGACTCGATTTTGCTTGTTAAATCAGTCAGTCCTTCATCAAAACTGTTACAATTTCTTTGACTAAATGAATAATTGTAACTGAGTCGATGAGTCTGGAAATTATTGTTGGAAAAAAGAAACAAAAACAAAAAACCTCACAAAGAAGCAGCTGTATGCTGTAATCTCTGGCTCTCTTCCACAGCATGTCTTTTATCCTGTCTTTCTTCTTTCACCCCAACCGGTCGCAGCAGATGGCCGCCCCTCCCTGAGCCTGGTTCTGCCGGAGGTTTCTTCCTGTTAAAAGGGAGTTTTTCCTTCCTACTGTTGCCAAAGTGCTTGCTTATAGGGGGTCATATGATTGTTGGGTTTTTCACTGTATGTATTATTGTAGGGTTTACCTTACAATGTAAAGCAAAGCACCTTTACAGGCGACTGTTGTTGTGATTTGGCGCTATATAAATAAAATTGAATTGAATTGAATATGCTGTTTTTCACTGCCTACAGCTATTTAGAGGTAAGAGTTCAACAAGCTTCACCTCATATCTTTGGTCATCAGTAAGTTGTGTAATGAGAGAGAGACAATAGCTGAAAAAAAAAATACATTTCCAATTGCGTCTAATGTCAGTGAAAAGCAGCAGGGTAGTGTGTGATGTTGCCCACACGGAGGCAGTGTGGTACTAAGTGTGTGTGCTTGGGTTTGCTGGAGGTGATGCAGTGGAGTCAGTAAATCAAAGCTCTGCACCCCACAGAGAGGCTGAGGCAGCAGCTGACCTCTAACTCCTCAGTGGCTGCCGCTACAATGTGAGGGCTCTAATCTCCCTGCAGGAAGGACCCAGTGTCCACAATCCAAACTACAACACAATGCAGTCCTTAACACAGAGCCCAAGCCTCACGAGCACAGACATATTTACCTTTTTAAAATGCAAACTGTGAGCAGTCTGCTAAAGAAGAACCAATTCTCCTGCCTGTATCCACCAGCACTGTGGTTAGCCAGCCGGCACAAGCAAAGAGCTTTGTACATCATGGCCTAATTAATCAGCCATCACCACCAAACCACAGTAGCGGAGAACCCTCCGGGGCAGAGGATGCTCCGTGTGAAGGGAGCGCCACATCCAAGGAAAGGTCTGCTATTCTGAGCATAGATACACCTCCACCCTGACACCCCCACACCACTCCCTCGCTCTCCATCCAGCCTTGTACAGCAGTCACAACACGGCGGCCATTTTAGATCTATAAATCAAAATGCATGGCGTCATGCCACTGTGTATAACCTTATGTGGCTTTGCTTTCTCTCTCTCTCTCTCTCTCTCTCTCTCACTGCAGCAGCAGCAGCAGCAGCAGCAGCAAAGGCATGGAAGGAAGAATATGGAGGGTAGGAAAGGATGTAAAGATGAGGGGGAGAAAATTCTAGATAGGAAAAAGTTGATGACGTTCAAATGATGGTTACCGAGAGACAGGCATAAGCGTGTTTGTATGTGCAAATATGTATATGAGTGTGAGAGGATACAAAAATGTGATACTGATACAAAAGGTGTGTGTATGCGCTACTACTCAATTTGTGGAGTCACAAATATCTTGTCACAAAACCAGATCATGGGGACACGATCCCCAAAAAGCGAATAATTTTAGGGTTAATAGGTTTTTATTTAGCAAAGGTCATAGTTAGCATTGCGGCTAGTTGTGGCGTGCAGTTAATGCTGGATTAAATCTAAAGCTAATGAACGCAAGTCAATGCAATGTCCTCTTAAGTGACAAAAACATGTTTGTGTGTGTGTCCAGGGCTGAGCTCACTCAGCCCAGTCAGCCCTTCCTTTCTTCACGCCTGTCGGAAAGACTCCCATGTCAAAGACATGGCTGAATGGGTGCATGTCTCTTTCTCTCTTTCTCTCTCTCTCTCTCTGCATCTCCCTCCATTGCCGATTCTCTCGCTCTCTCTCCCATGTGAGCACAGAGGACTTTGCTTCGTGCTACCAAGTCCTCCCTGTTCGCCAGCCAAGCGAGAGAGCCCCTCGCACCATCGCTAGAGAGGCGGCCCCGGGACACAAATAGGACGTGACACCCCGAGAGAGGGTTGAGGTGGAGGAGGAAAAATTTACTCTCTCTCTCTCTGCTCCTCTCTTCCTTACCCCACTGCCTTGTCTCTCTGCGTCGTCTTCCCTCGGAGGGCCTACGGCTGCAGAGTGGTGGGGAAGAGACAGGCACCGACATAGAGTTTGTGACACTCAGTGACTCACGGTGAAGACATTTGAAAGAGGGATATGACCTCAATTCGTGATTTATGTAATCACGCCTTAGTCCACTATACTTTTGCTGGTATGTGACTACCGCTATGTGGATCTCTCGATTTGTCTTTCGAGCTCTCACCTCCGTCTTGGTCACTAACTCCAATGAGCTTTATTGGCATTATCCTAATTAAGTACAGTGTTGCCATGAATTTCAGCACATTTACAATGTAAATCTGATCATTTAACTGTAGATGAAAAAGTATTGAGACCTTAAGCAACATCGTAGCCCTGCAGAAAACACTAGGGTAAATTATTCATCGTGCTGTGCCTGTCTGTGTTGATGACTTACTGTGTATGCAGACTTTAAAGTTGCGTAATTAGGCGAGTTTTGACTCTTTTACGAAGCGTTGGGTAGTATATATTCTATAATACCGAATTAATGTTTTATCGCGTTTGGATGCAAATATACTGAATGTAACTTGTCATCAAATAGAAAGTAACTGCTAAAAGGCAAACGAACTAGAAATAAAAAGAAGCATAAAATGTAAATACTCGAGCAAAGCGGTTGTTCGCATGTATGTGCAAAGACAAAATAAGATTTGCGCGTTCCTACCCGCTATCCATATCCTTTCGCTCAGATCTAAAAGCCAGCGCAGCACTGACTGCAGCTGCAAACCTGAACCCTGGAGCACAAAAAGCTCTTCAACATCTTAAAAATGTAAATACACTCGGAGTACTACAGACTGCAAACATGCTCTGCGGTGAAATGCCGGTAGCAGACGGGCTGCGGCTCTTCCTGAAAATACACGAAAAACGCCTGACATGATATTCATCCTCCAGTCCACGGCACCATGCTTGCCCTCAGTGACCTCAGGGAGAGAGGCAGAGTGGGAGTGATGGAAGGATGGCCAAGGGAAACACTACAAAAAAAATGGAGCAAAAGAGCGACTTGGAGATGGTGAAGAAATGGAGTGAGGATCACAGTGGACTGAATGAAAACTGACCAGAGTGTTAATCATACACAAGAAGATAAAGAAAAAAAAAGGATATAGTGTTGTTCATGTGAGGTTTCGTGAAATGCAATGAGTGCAAAACTCATCATGCACATCACTGCATCTGTATTTGTGCAACTGTGATTTTTCTTTTTTTGCCTGCTCTGCTCATCTCGCTTTCCCTCTGTCATCATAGGTCAGGCATCCATTTTAGCTGGGCTTCTTAAGCGAGGGCTCCTACATTTTGTGAGCAGAAAAAAAAAAACACTCCTACATTTCGAGCGCGAGAGAGAGGATTCACGCTCTTCAGTCTCAGTCTCTTTTTTTCTTTTTCCCAGGGCAGACAACAAGTAGCTCGGTATCAGAAAACCCAAAATGCAGAAGATCAGCTCGACGTTCCCGTGAAAAGCGATCGCCTTTGAACATCGCAGCTGCAAGGCAATCGGCAACATCTCACTGGCAGGCGGCGACTTAAAAAGAAAAAAGAAAAGTTGCCTGCGAACAATATTCCGCTAAAATTTTTCTACTTATTAATTCATCTAAGCCGATAATGCTGTTTTAATATTGATCAGTTCGGTGCGCGGCTAAATTTAAACAAATCTTTAAAAAAAGTGCAGCACAGAGAGGGTTGAGAATGCCGGGGAATCACAGGAAGGGTAAATCTCACTTTCTGACGACTTTCCAAAATGCGGGACGTGAGCCTGTGCAACGAGAAGTGTGATTCTGAAACCTGCTGATGTTGTGCCCTGTTTTAACAACCCTCGGGCTTCTCCTCAAGACTTCTAGCCTCGAATGATCGCCTCCTTTTTTTTTTTTTTTTGCCAGCTATCATCCGAACCCCTGCGCACCGCCCCTACACCCTCCACCCCCCACCCATTTCAAGCTCATTAAGTTAGGATGCTTTATCAGAGGGCACAGTCACCCCTCCAAGGCCCTGCACACATGCATGTGCACATACACACGCACACAGTATTCAAGCTGGCTTGATAAAACCTATTGTTCATACATGCACGCACACACACACGTGTGTATATATATAGAACCCCCCGTTCATCCATTTTTCTCTCCCCTAACCCATCTCTAAGCCACCCCCACCCCCCGACTCTCCTAATCAACTCTTCCCATCCCTTCTCTCTCACCCTCCACTCACCCCCCATGCCCCTCACCCCAGCTCAAGGGAGACACATTTTAGCAGAGAGGGAGGGATAGAAAGA
>VURO01013504.1:31865-44196 GCA_015108175.1 Pelvicachromis taeniatus | reverse complement strand
TTATAATTATATATATATATATATATAATTATATATTTATATATATATTTGTGTTTTTGTTTATATATATATATATATATATATATATATATATATATATATATATATATATATATATATATATATATTCACACATAAATCCTGTCATATGTATCCCAGCTATACAGAACCATGCTGTGACCTGGCCGAGCTAATGAGGGAAAGAACCAAAGGCAACAACGTACCACAGCATCCACTGACACTGCCTTAGAGGTTGGCATGAGGTGGGATGTATAAAGGTATTTATGTGAAATTTAAATATCTTTATTATTGTCTTGCTTTTTATTAACCTTCAAATGAGTGAATAAAAAAACAATAAATGATGCTGTACAGCTCTTATAGTCAACTAATTTGTGTTGGCCGATTGATGTTGGACCTCAGTGATTAGTGAACCCACCTGAAGCTCACACCAGGCCACTTCGACCCAGGTGTCGGTGTCGAGACCTTTATAGACAGTTTTGAAAGACCCTCTCCCCAGCTCGATGTCAAACTTGAGGAAGCGCCCTCCAGGTGAGGTGGACACAGCCTTCATTCCGGGCTCCTCTTCGTTTTCGTCACTTCCTGCTTTACCTGTGACATCGGAGGGCACGACCTCTGCCTTGGGTACTCTTTCACTCCCGCCTCCCTTCTTCTCGTCCGCCCTCACGCTCTCTGTGGATCTGTCTTTCAGGCCCACCTGACTCTCCGTGCTCGAGGTCTCCTGTAGGCGGGTCACGTGCAGAACCCGCGCCCTACTCCGGTCAACGATGGTTCGCAGGTCGATGTTGAGTACCGGGCTGCTGTTGACAAACTCCGGTGTGTCCACCGGCGGCTCTTCGGAGTCTGACAACCACTGACTCCGCCGAATAAACCTGTGGCGGACCGGCACCTGGTAGTCAGTGGAGGGGTATGAGCTGGGGTCACTTGCTCCACGCAAGGCTGTGTTTTGTATGTTGACATTGTGGTCTGTACCATTCTCATACACAGGCCTGCAAGCATTTGCATTAATGTCCGAGTCCAGATTAGGTGCTGAGGAAAACGTGGATCCCAGTGGCGGATCTTTGCTTGAATCCACCGAATCCATCCCGGTTACGCTGTTAAACACTCACCGGCGACATTGTTTCTGGAGGATGATGAGCCGCTCTCTCGTAGCGGTGGAAGAGTTCGCTGCTTACCTGCAACACTCCAACACGGTGACGCAGTTCGCCAGTTCAGGGTGTATGGCCTTAGGTATTTTGTTTGTTCGGGACACAGAACATCCCCCAAAGAATCTCCAGCCGGGAGGATGCGTGCATTGCTCCGTGTCACCTCACGCCCTGGTGGTCCACCTTGCTGCAGTACAGAATAAGGTGACCTAAGCCTGATGTCACTGTCAGTTTAACCTATGAGCTCATGAAATCCTTTTCGACCACATTGCATAAGATCCAGCGCCTATAATAAAAACTGTGATTTGTTCCGCAGACAAATAGCTGCTCTATAGGCCTACAGTGGACAGGCCGGGATGTTTAGACCGTGTCACGCACCGGCTCCTCCAAAGACACATCACGGGACGACCAAGTGCGCGGCAGTCATCTAGCCGGACTCTGGTGGATGCAAATATATAGCAAGTGTTCCGGGTGAAAATGTGAATCAGCTCCAAGAAGTGTGACCTCAGCATAATTTCATCTATCCTCACACTCCGCACATACTTTTTCCTCTCCTGCGTCGTCCTGAAGCCGAGAGTGCAGGATGGACACAAGCGCTTATCAGATTATGCTCACTGCGGCACAGCTTGCCCCACGTCGTCGGAGCACACAGCTCTCAGCGCATCTGTCGTTCCAGCTGATAATACTGTTTTCTTCTTCAATTTCATCTCTTTCAGGTTTGGGGAAACTAGAACATTTCACGGCACAACCCACGCCCCTAGCAACAACACGTATCCAATAACTCGGCACGCTTTTAGGCGGCACCTTCACCCTCCCCGGACACAGGCTGTGTGGTCCACACCGCTGTCCGCCCTCATCGTGACGCGCTGAGCCTCCAATGGGAAGATAACTGTAAGCCTACCAACCAAGAGGCACGCTGTGGGTTACCGGATAACACGCACCGGACCCTGTCTTAACAGCAGACTCATCCGGATGGATGACGTGCAGAGAGACCGACACATGAGAACATCTGGTGTATTTCTCGAAGAGCTATCATAGGTTTCAGTCCCCTTAGACATTTTATTTGTGCTTACAGGAATTATTAACCACCTGATTTGTGGTTTAAATGGGGTTTTTGTATCCATGTCGTGAAACAAAAATAAAATAAAAAATAATATATATATATAAATTAAGTTGGAATTATACCAGAAAGGTGACTTATATAAATACATATTTAACAAATTTTCATATAATCTCTGTGTCTCTATGACTTATTATTTTCATGACATTAATAAACTACTAAGTCCTGATAACAGTCCATACCTTTAAAGTATTTAAACTGTTTTTATGGTGATAACTGAAGGATTTACAAAATCTGTTATTATTTGTATTTAAAAGATAATGTAATAATATATTTATAATTTTAATTAGGGCACTTGGTATCAAAAAAGGTCATCAGCACCCTGAGTACCAGAAGCTCAAAACAGCTGTTTGGCATTGGCAGGGGAGATTTGACAAGTTTATCAAGGGCCCAGACCACACACTCAACTCTTCTGCTCAACACACAAATGCATTTTCCTTACAAATGTGGAACCATTTAAAGGGAAATAAACAGGCTTTTCAACACCGTGACATTTATTTCCAAGAAGCATTGTTACATCAACGAAATAATTGACCAAAGTAGAGAAAGAAGGTGAAAGCTCAGAGGAGGCCATTACCAACTTTTGAGAAAAATGATGACCTACCAATATCAATTATGGATATCAAGTATTGTGCAAGACAGGGCTCTGAAGATGTGGAGCTCTGAGGTTTGGTTTCTCAACTGTTATCTTTTCCCCCTTAGCAGAGACATCATACTCACTTGTTTCTGTGACGAACTAATCTTGAAGAATCTGTCTTGATTTATTGATTTGGCTATAACTAAGAACCGCTACATTTGGATGTGATGTTATCTGAGTCATGCTGTGAACACAGATATGCTGAAGAATGGTTGCAGTTTTAGGGCTATCTTCAGAGGTGAGGCACCCCTTTGGCTTGTGATGTTTTCTATTCTAAAATCTGGTCCCCTGTTTTCTATGTGACATAATCATCGGACCAACTCTCTTGGTGGTTGTGGGCAGCATTGTCCTCTTTTAACCCAATTTTTTTTTTATCATCTAAATTGAATTGATAAAGACTGGAAAGGTACAGTTTAATGCACTTTAAGAATAAATATTATTAATTACATAACAGAGTGAAAGAAGAAACCAAACCTTAAACTGATGCCTGTGCTTCTGTTCCTATGTGAATACATCATCTCTGTCATCTTATAACAGCTCTTGGTCTGACGCTTCCTCCATGATTGTGAGGAACATCCTTTATGCCACAGTCTGCCCTCTGCTTCTTGAAAGTTGAACACAACATGTGAGGTCCCGACAAAGGACACTGAATAAAAGTTTTGTTTTACAAGAAGTACCATTGATATACATTTCTTAAATGCTAATGGACTCTCAAATTGAAGAAAACAATTAGATTTTAAGCAACAGAATCAAAAAATTTAATTATCACTTACCCTCCCTTTTGGCCATAAAATGTGGAAGCTGCAATTCCCATCATTTAGAAAGTCCATGTGCCCTGTTAGCCCAACTCCCCAAAATCTAGCACACAGTATCAGGGTTTCTTTCTTTTTTTAAAGACTATACTGTGAAGTTCTCCACACCTGTCAACAGGAAAGTTGAGTTTAACTTTTTGTTTTATATAGAGTCGACTTTGTGAGACAGAGATCACCAGGGTAACAGAGGGAACAATGGGAATCTGTTGGTGGGTGGTAACGGGGGCTGTAAAGGCCCATGAATACAAATATTAAATAGTCCTGCCATCCTCACTGTGCCCTATGTAGCGCTCACACATCACCCAGAGTATTTTAGACATTTCAGCTGAAAGATCCAACTTGTATTTTCTTAATTAGTTTGATACTTAATTTGCAGTAGTAAGCAATCTTGTAACATGTAATCATCATCCACTGGTGACGAACATATGATGCTGTGACGTGGTTTAGGAACTGTTTATTCCTGGAGTTGTGCATAAAAATGTTCAACTTTGGACCACTACGGGTAAAGTTATATCTATAACAGCGTGGTACTTCAAAAATGAAAATAGTTCACGTGTCGCATGCTAATTTTAAAATAAATTCTTTGTCTCTTTTCCTTACATAATCACATGAATCCAACTCCATATTTATGCCTGGTCGTTCACAGGTTCCGTATACTTTGGGTCTGAGAACCAAAGTATACAATCGGTCCTAAATAACCTCTCCAACACCTCCAACTATTCTACCAAGATTTCTACCAGTTTACTTACATTTTATTAGCAGTTTGGACACGATTTACACTTTGAGTGAGCTTCTCTCAGTGGATAACCCCTTCTCTCAGCCTTGGATATAAATACAATATGAGCGAAAAAGAAGAGTCAGCTCATTTATTCCAAGTCCAATTCCGTTCTTTGTTTTAAGGGTAATACAGTGTTACCACACTAGATGGCAGTAAAGCCATGCTTCAACCGTCTGTCAGCGAATAAGTATGACAATTATCCAAATAAAATTCCAATTTATCCGTGTGGATTACATTACATGTGTATTTGTTACTTTATGTGTATTGTACTAGCCCCGTATATAGTATAGTGATAGTCAGCCCCCCTCACAGTTCAGCTATCAGTCCCCCCGCCCTCATGTTTTAGGGGCGGTAGTCTGAAGCTATTCGTCCCTCTTCCTCACATATTTATTCATTGTCCAAACCTTTAACCACCGACTACAGCTGCTGCTTAGACGGTGGAGCTACACGAACCTCCTCTTCGACAGACATTAACAAATAATGGCTACTGAAAACTTCGAACTGACCGGTGATGTGGACAAAAACGGCGAGGCAGAGGTAAGGACTGCCAACAAATTCTTCTTTAGCAATGTTAAGCCGCAACTAATATGCTGCTGAGCTCTCAGCCAAGCGCCCATTCCCACAGAAGGAACTCCCAGGTTTGTGACAGTGTGGGATATTCCCGGCTTACGCGGGTTTTTTCCCATTCATTTCTCTCATCTTTTCACTCCACTCCTCATATTGTCGCTTGATGTAGACCAGAGCGACTGAACTTGTGTCATTCAGAGTGTTAGAAATGTAGTGGAGCTAACTGTAGCCAGTTAGCAGGGGTTTGCTTTAATTTACCTCTAATTCCAAGGCTAATTTTAACATTTTCTAACATTTTCCACTTGCTTTTGTGGTGTGAGAGGGACTTCATCTGCTGTTTCACAAAGGCTCAGTTTACTCTAGATCAGGGGTCACCAACCTTTTTGAAAGTGAGAGCTACTTCTTGGGTACTGATGAATGTGAAGGGCTACCAGTTTGACACACACTTCTGAAATAACAAATTTCCTCAATTTAACTTTAATTATATGTTATCATTAATAATTAATGATATTCATCTATGTAAAGACACTGATTATGGCAACTGTTTCCATGAAGACCAGCTAGCGCTGATCTAATATTTAATAATAAACATTTTTTTATATATTATCTCTAACAAATTGACACCAATGCAATTGTGATTTAAAAAAAATAGCAACAAAAAATAAAAATAGATGCAGCTTACTGGTAAGTTGTTATAGTGAGCGGGCTACTCATGTGGTCCTTGCTGGCTACCTGGTGCCCGCGGGCACCATGTTGGTGACCCCTGCTCTAGATGATACATGAGGACAGAGGGCTCAGTGTTTAAGCATTGTTCTGTGGAGGATCAGGTGGATCTACTCACCCCCAAATCAGTGATAACATGCAACTGAGTGGATTTGCTCAAATTATACATCTTTAGCCTGTCTTTGTGTCTGTAGTCAGTAGGAACTTTATTGAAATGAGAGCTTTAGAGTTATCTATGACATTAATGTAACTATAACATTTTGTATCAAACCTTTCAAGTGTCACTTGTATGGGAATACACTGCAGGCTGACCTCAGCAGATGAGTGCAGTGGAAAGCTCCAATAAAGCGCTGTGGGGTGACACTGCTTCTTCTGCCATAGCAGGCCACAGGAAAGGTTGAACAAGTATTCAATGTGGGCAACCCTAACCCAAGGCAGAGTAACCCAGTCATTAATGATTGACAGGGTCTTTTGAGTGGTACCAAAATTAAGCTACTCAATTAATTATAATCATTTTGTTACCACCGCTATTAAATAGCTATTAGCTATTAATTTGATTAGTCATAATTTGAGTCACATTAATTGCATTCCCAACTTGTCAGTGAAATACTTTAAAAGTAATAATGATCAAGTTTGAGTGAGAAAAATACACAGACAGAGTTCTCACCTAACAGTTCCTGTGCGCCTTAGGCTGCATAGTACATACAGCCGATTTAATATTAACAGCTTGATTTAACATTAACCACAGACATTATATAAAACAGGAAGGGTGGCCAAAGGTCCCTCATTCCCATAGTAGCTTCGGTTAGGGTGGCCTTTGATTAGCTACACAATGAAAACCACATCACACATCAGCAACAGTCAAAGACTAAACACAATTTAACAAGCAGATACTCCAGATTGCCCCATTAATGTTAGTGTTATGATTTCTAATCTTTACTAGTGATAGGCTTTCTTTTGATACGCAAAATAAAAGAATACTGCTGATAGATGATGTGATCATATAAATAATGCAACCTTCAGTCCAAAAAATTGAAACAGAGGAATTTTTTTGTGCACATTCTGCTTCCCACTGTGTTGAAACAGTTCTTGTTGCAACACAGTTGTTGATAGAAAACCAAAGCCAATTCAGAAGTACCTAAAAAAAAATCTGCATTCTGTCTGAAGATGGTTAAAGCTGTGTTTGCAAAAAACACTTCCTGTCCTATAGGAAAACAGCTCTCTCTCTCGACCTCTGTAAACACTTTCCTGCTGAATTTGTGAGGTCAGTTCCTCATGTTGGGTCAGAATGAGTTTAAAAAGTTGCTCATTGGCTAATGAGTTGTTAATCAGAACTCATCAGCCAGCGAGCATGTATTGGATTTTTGCATCATCAAATATCGGTATCAACCTTAAAAATCCTAAATTGGATGGCCCTTACTCGCGGACTATGTTTGAATCGAGGAAATCAGTTGTTGCACTAGAAAGCAAAGTATGTTTCCATTGCCCTTTTTACTCAACAGTTTTCTGTTTGACTTTTCAGTTTCAGTTTTCAGTAACGTGGAGCCAGGACTGCACGCATCGTGACTCCTTTACTACAAACCCACACTGTTGGAGCATGTTTGAAATTAGCCAGGTCTCTGATGCTGACTGCTGTTAGTCTAGTTTCATTTGAAGATCAGGGCCATGCAGCGGGTTTGTCAGATAGTACTGCAAGTGTCCCACAGAGACTAAAATATGCAGATGTTTTGATGATATTAATGATATTTAATGGATGGAATCCATAAAAATTCTTTGCAGTTTTATATTTAGGTTTAGGTGTTCTAACTGTTTTGGAAATAGGAATGTAATCAGTTGCCAGCCTACTTGTTTCCCGAGAAGGAAGATGATTCTTAGATGTGGTGAAAACTGTAATGTTTCAGCCTCCACTGTAAATGCAAAATAACTAGGTCACATGTTTAAAAATAAGTTGTGTTGTATGTAAGGTTTTCCGTATGACAGGCAGCACTATCAACTTTAGAAAACCTCAGTGAAAAGTAGCAAAGACTAAACAAACAAAAAGCAACTCACAGAGAGAGCACCAGTTTAAGTATAAACCAGTAGTTTAAGTATATAGTGGGTGACAGCTGGTGATTCTCAATTCTGCCTCATAGACTTCTTTTTCTTCCTCTGTGGCCTGGTAGATTTTTTATGGCTGCAGTCAGAGTCAAATCTCAGCGTACAATGTTGCCAACAAGGTCACAAGGTTGGTGTTGTTGGGCAGTTAAACCTCCTCCCAGCTTAAACTTTGAGCAATTTGTATGAGAATCTCATAAGGAGAAATTGGGGTTTCAGCAGTGAGCATAGCTTCCTGTGATGAAAAGTTTGTATTTTTTTAAGCAACCACACTCGGCGTTCACTTGGAAGAGAAACAGAAGATAACTACTTCTTTTTTCAGTCTTTTTTATTGCTTTCTGAGTAGTATTGAAAAAAATGATCTTGAGTATCGTGCAGTAATCAAGCATGTAACCCTGATAGTGGGATAAGTGTGATGATTTCACCTTGTATGATGTCCAGTGTCTGCTCTAACAAAGGCTTATTCATGAGAGTTTAACCCTTTCATGCACGAATTATGGCAATATTTTTTATTTATCTTTAGGCATGAAAAGATAAATAAATAAATAAATAATGATAATTACAATGAAACACGTCATACATCTATAGTAACATTAAATGACCAGTTTGTGGCAGGGTATGGAGTGACACATCAGTGTCCTGTGTGGTGGTATACCATGAACACTGACACAAATACAAGAAAACAGCCTTTGAATAGCTGTCCACTGTAGTGACCACTATGTGTGAAAGGGTTAATAAGTGTCTTCACTCACTTTTCCCCCGGTGTTTGGATAGAGGTCATGTTGGTATTTTTGTGACCTGGCCACTTTGAAAAAAAAAGCAAAAGAAGAGGATGTGTGTTATTTTTGACCTTTGGCCCAAATCCAACTCCTCGACCTTCTACGTGATGAGAGTTCCTGTTCAGTTTTAAAAAATACTTTCACTTCCATTAATATCTTCCACATCATTTCTCAGGTTCAGCATGTGACATGTTGCCTTTTTGAAACAACACACAGACATGCACCATATTGCTAAACACATTCAGAGATTTGACAATTCATGTGTTGACTGAAGCAGGCGGTAAACAAACTGTGTTGTTTGTCTTATGTGAAGCTAGTTGAACTGTTAGCTTCGACAAAATAAATCCTGTTTCTGCTGAATTATTTTTGTAATTTATATTTCAGAGCTGGCGAAAGTAGAATACAAAAGAAATTAATTCTCAATCATGACTGTTGTTCTAGTGAAACCAAAACTGTGAAGTCAGCCAGTGACATCCTGAAATGAATTCCATTGTGATGGCAGCAGCCGATGACTTGTCCCACTTCTGTATATTAAAGTAAACTTGTAAATACCCCAGTTTATGCAACTGGACAGGATCGCTGTGCTTTTTAGTGAAATTGTGCAAAACAAATACTACATTCAGTGGTTTAATAATTACCAAACCTGTAACTTACCTCTGATGAGCGCATGTATTAAGGTTTCAAGCTTTATCGAGAGTAGAGCTGTTAAATGTGATTGTGTGTAATATTCTCTGTCTTTGTTATACTGATGTTGGGGTTTGTGTTTGTGTTCAGAGCCCACGGCAGGGCCATGAGGGGCGGCTACAGAGATCCCTGAATATGAACCAGTATGCCAATAAGAAGAGTGCAGCAGAAAGCATGCTGGATGTAGCTCTGCTCATGGCTAATGCCTCCCAGCTGAAGGCAGTGGTGCAGCAAGGACCAAGCTTCACCTTTTACGTGCCCCTCATTATTCTCATTAGCATCTCTCTCATTCTGCAAATCCTAGTCGGAGTACTGCTCATTTTCATAGGTAAGTCGCCAGTTTTCTTGGTATTTTTGGCTTGAAACCAGTTTAAAAATTATAATATGCGATATGATATAGAAATATAAAACATAATTTTATTATCATTACTACTTTAATGTATAAAATGATAATTAGGTATCATTTGCTGTGTTCATAAGTACAATTTAAAAGTTTGTTTTTCTTAGTCTCTGTCTGATCTCATTAATATATATTCATCGTCAGCTATGTGAAGGCTAAAGTTTAAAGGCAAGCACTATAAGATGAAGGTCATGAATAATGACATTTTAGATTGTCAAACTTTTAAACAAGAATTCTCAGCAAATCAGAAATGTGTGACTGTTTTTTTCTAACATCTTTTCTTAAATCTGATACGATAATATTTTGAACTGGCACCTCAATAAAGGCTTACAGGATAAAGTGTCATCACAGTGACCCACCCACTGACCTGAATGCCAAACTCTTATCTTAGCCTAACAGAGAATACTGTTGTCATAGAGAGCTGAGTTTAGAAAGCCACAGCAGGAAGAGCTTCCACTGCCCTCGGCTGTTTCCAGTTTTAAAAACTTCTCAATACTCTCGAAGGCAAACTGACACTCTGAGAAAGCGTGTACAAGCACCGGATTATGACATGATTATAAACAGACCCATAAACGTTCCCTTCTTATGAACGTATTGATGAAGGAAAGAACTAATTATACACCTGAGGGCAGCAGCTGTCAGCTAATTTATGTCTTTCAGTAATAATGTGACAGAGAATTGTGTATTGCCCCCATGTGGGGAAAGGAGGTAGTTCCTAGTGACTGTGCACATACAGTAATCATGACTGACGTTTCCGTCCATCCATCCTCACGCTCATGTTTTGCTTCTTCTTTTTAGTTAGGTGGAATCTAAATGATGAAAGAAATCACTACAAATTGGACATCTTGGAGAATGTGACCACAGCGTTCGTCTTCATCATAGTGGTTATCAACATCTTCATTACAGCCTTCGGCGTCCAGCAGCCCAGCTCGAGTGGTTGATTGTGTTCTAAATGATTTTCAATGCCTGCTGGTCAGTAAAGGCAGCACATTCAGACGGGGAAAGACAATACATGTATTCACTAAACCTGCTGGCCTGCAGTTGGATTTGCTTTTCTGTAATTCAACCTATCAGGTCTCGGGAGAACCAGCGAACTCAGAGATTCAAGTTACAGTATATTGTCTGCTGTGTGTGTGTGTGAGTGAGAGGAGTTCCTTGCTTCTCAGACCATGGCCAGTCACGCACAACTTGTGTTGATCAGTTCTTATTTCATGTGGCTGTTAACTAGTCTGTTACCTCTTATCGTGCTCAGGTTACTGATGCAAATAAATAATTGTCTGTATGCATAAAACAAACATCAGGAGCAATAGTCAGTCATAATCACTGTGAAGGTTTCCCAAAGAACAGTAAAAGAAGACCACCTGCTTTTATTTTGCCTTTATGTTTTTTTGAAAAAAATAAACAAAAACAAACAAAAAACACAATTACTACCACAAAATCCAAAGAAAATTAACAATGGTGTGTGTGTCTCATGATTCAACCTGTGTTGCTGCTGCATGATGTATTATATATGTAACAGCTTTACCATTCTAATAATGTTTACAGTGGAGCTTGACTGCTTTATATTTAAAGAGCTATGCAAAATCTGTCTGAAGAAAAATTCAACCTGCTAGCATACACCCGATCATTGTTGCCCCACCTACGGTTAAGTTTTTGCTTTGGTTAATGTCCACTACGTTTCTTATAGAACCTTCATCTGGATGGGAAAAGCCAAATTAACCAAAGAGGAGGGAAAAAAGATTTTAACAGAAAAAGTTTATTACACCTCATTTGAAATACAACATCTTCTGTGGTTAAAATAAAACCAAACCATAACTTGTGACAGATTACTTGTGACCTGCTGGATGTTAACAGGTTAAACTTATTTCCTTGCCTATATTAGTTTGTTTCTCTGTTTGTGTATTGTGAATTGTATGGTTACTTTTAGACTTTTAAAAAAAAAATAAGGATAAATTCAGGATACATTTTCTTATACTTTAATAGTCATATATTACACACTGCCTGTTTTGAAACAATTTGTTATACAAAATAAAACTACAAAACCATCAAGTTGAGTGTTTTTTGTTTCTGTTTTATTGTGTCAAAACAAAAGTCAGTTTTACAAAATGATGGCATTCCCACATGTAAGGCACAGTACACACAAATCATGACAAACTCATTGGCTTTATGTTTACTAATCTTCACCACAAGTCAAATGTTTATGTTTAGAGGTTGTTGATTACAAGGCACAAACACAAAAATCATTTCAACTACAAGGTGCCACAATATTAGCATCTGAAGTCCTGAGAATCAACCTTCAAACCATGAAAAAGGTTTAAGCACCATTGCCAGTATATCTTGTGTGCGTTTTTACAAAAATACTATGAAGTTGTATTTGTTTCAACATTTGGTGCAAGTTAATTTATTGCTAGACGGTATTTAAAATAGGCAGGAGAGGCACAGTATGAACAACAAAAAAATATCCATACTATATGATACAATATTTATTTATAACTGTAGCAAACTAAATGTAACTACTTCAGTGAGAAGCGTGACGCCGGGTTTTCAGTGCATTCAGAGTTTAGCCAAACGAGG
>VURO01013504.1:20391-31845 GCA_015108175.1 Pelvicachromis taeniatus | reverse complement strand
CGCGGTAAGTGACACTGAGTCAGCTAAATAGTAACGGAAACTTCAAAGACAGTGGTTAAAAAGAAGAAAAAATATGGTTAGAGATGCCACGAAGTAAGTGGCAATGCCTTAACCGTATGTGTGTTGCAGGCCACTAGGGCCAATTCCATCCTTGTCAAGGGGAGTGCTAACCTTCTCTCCTTTCATACAACACACTTACTGACAGGCAGGACGTCATTATATATACCCGCAATGACACCGCTTGGTTTTACTCACGGTGTCACGTCCGGATTTTCTTGTGATCATAAAGTTTGAGTATTTCTGGTTTCCTTAAAACCAGTTTATGTTTTCTCTGTTTTCAATTTCATTCGTTATTTATGTGTTTTGAATCGGTTGCAACTCTACCCACAATGCACTGCGGTAGGAGGCCGTCCTCGCATTGGTAGATGCACTCACGTGATTGTAACATTCGCTATAAACTCGTTTAAAACATTACTTTTATGGATGTGACTTGTCCCATGTGGTATTTGGTTGTTCACATGCTTAATATCTTTTATTTGTATTGTGAGCAGCGAAATTTGGGGACGTTCTTATGAAACAGACGTAAGTTTAGTGATGTAGCTCCTCGTTTAGCCACAAGATGGCAGCCAGGGGCTGGTCTTGACTTAACAGAGGGCTTAAAACTAGTTCTGTAAAAAAAAACAAAAAAAACTCAAATAACTCAAACCATTAAATTAAAAAGATCGCATGATCTCAAATTTCCTTAACAAATCATAGATCAAAGTCAAGAACCACCCCATTATTTAGTTTTTACATTTCTGAGTTTGATCAAAAGTAATAGTAGTAGTAAGTAATTTTAAAGTAACTTGGGTAGTTAGGAAAACAGTTTTAAACTGGTTTTGTGGAAGCATTCAGCAGCACAAATACCCCATTTCATTTTCCTACACTAGTTTTAACCTCAACTGTATTAATCCCTCAAAACTATTCAAATGGGCTACTTTCAATTGCAAAGTACCAAATGCAAACAAGCAAAATAAAAGTATATATGACATACACTGTGTACAAAATTAGCTTTAAACCCTTGATAGAGTGTTGTGCTTTGGTATAAGCAGCAAGAGCAGTACTGCTGAAGCAGATTCCCATTATTTAGTGAGGCTTTCCTCAGTGTACCATATAAGAACTTCTTGCGCTTTTCTTTTCAGACCAAGAGCAGCCATCCCGAGTGCCCGGCTTCCTCTTGTCACTTTAGCTTCTACAGAAAAAGAAATAAATAAAAATTACCTCTGGAAAAGGTGAAATCTGGTATCACACTATTAAAATGAGCATTTAGATAATCCTGACAATATCTGAGTACTGCAACAGCAAGATGAAGTCATGTTAAAAAATCTAGGAGAAAAAAAATTACCACTGTAGTAATAGAAGAAAGCCATTCCCACTACAAAAGTGAAACAGCCCATAAAGAAGAGGGGACCTGGAAAACAGGAAGCACATAAGAAAAAATATTTTTAGGTCTCACATCAGTGCTAAATAGTTACATAGAAGTTTTAGCTTGAATAGTTTTGTCACAGTTTTGATAGTTATTTTTTAAACTTTTTGAAAGCCCTCATAACGTAAAAGCAGCATCACAGTTTACATTTTATAGCTTAGGTTCTTAATTATATACTGATATAAATTACACTGTATATTACACGGCACACATGCTGGCATTAATTCTTTACCCTCCCTCCAAATCTTACCTCTGTCATTCAAAACATGTCTCTGTTTGATGACACGTGGAAGTTTGAGCGGATCCATGGAGTCTGGAAGGAGGGTGGAATAAAATATGAAATAAAATATATGACCACAATTACTCCCATAACCTCCAAAAAGACTGATATATACGAAAGCGGCATGATATGAGTATAAGCCATTTCAGAGACAAACCTCTAAGGTGAAGCCTTGTAGGCAAACTGTAGTAGACCTCCTCGACATGCAAGTGAAGAGCCCTGTAAAATTCCCTGCATGCTTCCTCTCCTTTCCCTTGTAGGTGTGTCAAGAGCTCACCCAGTCGAACACTTGTAGGTACATCCAAGTTTCGGAACTGGGAAATAATTAACAACAGATATAATTTGTTCATCTTACAGAAATCATTCATCTCTGTATTATCTGAACTATGAATGCTTTCCAGGTGTTTGCATGGAAATACTTTCACTTGAGGTGATTGGACATAGATAAATACATTTATTACTGGAATTTAAGCTACTCTATAAACACACATCACGGTGCTTGAACGTTTTAATTTCATGCAGCTTCACTATTTTCTTTCTTTTACTCTCATGTTCCTGTTGACAAAGGTAACACTTTCAGATTGAGATTGTGTCCAGTCTCGAGTTATCGTTGAGTAAATCTGCATTCACTACAATTATAACAACTCTCCAAAACCACAGCTTTGGTTCTTTCTTCTGCTTCTTCTTCTTTTTAAACCACAGACATGACAACTTTCTTATACATGAACATGAACATAAAACATCCATTATCGTGACGTATTTCCAATCAGTCCACACTTTATTGATCATTGAACACAACAGCTTTTACCTGACTTTAACCAGACATTAACACCTCCACGTAGATATCACAGTAAGGGAAGATGTAACTGTGATACGGGACTGCATCTGTTTGAATCGTGGTTTTGGTCCGGGTTTCAATATTGTTACACCCCTAGCAACCACCGTCTAAAACATAGCAGCTACCACAAACAGCTACAGCGAAACCCAATGCTGCACGCAAGTTATCAAACTAGTAATAACAGCATAGTTTATACAGCATGGGAGCTCATGGCCATTCTGTTGCAGTCTGACTGGTTTTACTATGCACTTGTAACTACACCAATAAACACTGCAGTGTATTTCTAAAGCACTACAACGTTTTTAAACATTGTTTTACTTGAATTTTATTATGTTGCACCACTGTCAGTATGCCACAGAGACAGTAAATGGCTGCTGACAATGACTCACTTTGGTTGCCTCCTTGTCAGTGAGGATCTGCGGGTAGATTCTGTTGAGCTGCAGGATGAGTTTATCCACGACGTCTGTGTCCAGTCTCGGGTCATGTTTGACGAATGTGCTGTCCTCTGTGAGCTGCTCACAAAAACTGTCTGTCGGTGTAAACGGAGGCGTTAAAACCATTCGGTATATCTGCAGTTGTTTGACAACAGGCTAGCATTTTCTTTGGAAGGGTACCTCAGTATACAGTGGTTTACTCATAGAAAAGAGACTTTAAAGCCAGTTATTTTTCTGTCTCGAAACTTTATCAAGAGTGGAATATGAGGCGTGGCGAAAAGGGAATGTGGCCGTACAAACGTTTTGGTTAAACGTGTAAGTTAAGAAACTTTTCAGTCCCGAACATGACTTGGAATGAGACGTTACAAAGCGAGACAACTTCAGCTTGTCACTGCTGTCGTAATATTGGTCACTCCGAGCTAATGAGGTCATATTATAGCAAAACTGAGGGCTAAATAATGTAGAATAAGAATTATTTATTATTTTAGGTAAAGAAAGACACGAACCTCCCATTGCGGAGTCCCCTGTGCCCTCTGTTTCTGGACACGCCTACTGACGTCATCCCGAAGGCAGGGATTGGCTTACGTCAACGTCTCCCTTTTTAGCGTAAGACCCCCTAAGAACCAACTTTATACAGTGTAGGTATTACTGTAGCTAATTAGAGCTGTAACAATTTTATTTTCATCTATTTGTATCATAACTGATGTATAATTTTTTACGTCTATACACATACGTGCAAAATGAGAGCTCTATATAAAACCACATTTGAGTTGTCTAGTTTCACTTAATGTTATTAGCGTACATAAATAATGTTGCTAATGTTAGATGTGTTAGATGTCCATCACTGACCTATGAGTCATTCAAGCATAAAATGGGTATCCTAACTCAAGGGATGTCTACACATAACAACTTGGCAAATGACCAATTTTAAATAGTATTTTTAGGCACTGTGCTACTAGTTGGAAAAAATACGTTACTTGTTCCCATTTCTTTTGGTAAATATGAAAAATGCAAAAGCTAACAGTTTGACAACCATAAAAAACAATGTAATACAATGTTTGCACCAACATGTGATTCCCAACGAGCTATTAGCTGAAAACTTGGCATATCTGAGCATGGTGCAGTGTGTCCCTAAATAAATCTGAGGAAGCCAGACAAAGTGAGGAAAAGCTGTTTACAGCAGATGAACAGTATCTTGACGTTGTGTCCTTAGGAACTTGGAAAAATCCAGCAAAGATGTGACTCAGGACCTGAGAGATGCACCTGACCCTTGCAGTTTATTTTTCTACTGTTCACTGAATCCTCAAATGTATAAGCACTAATTTTGTCTTATATTTACATGTATGTTTGCAGGTGTTTCATAGAAAAATATAAAGAAGTTAGGGATTAGTCAAAACTTTTACAGTGGTATGTCTAAAAAAAACAAAAAAACATCAGAATTGTAAAAGTTAGATTTATTTCTTCACCAGAAATACTGTAACAGGAAGCAGTGACAGGATCTTACAATTAGGATTTTTGCGTGTTTTTTCATTTCAGTATTTTTTTTAAGTCCCAACTTATGAAATAAAAAGGATTTCAAATCCTGTAGTCTGAGTCAAATAAATACAATTACAGTTATAGTAAAAACTGCAATCAATTAGGACCAATAATGTGAGCAACAACATTCTAAATATTATTATATAGCACAAACACTTAAGGTTCTTTTTTGTTGTAATGTTTAAAGGTGGCACTTGTATAAAGAAAACACAATGGCACTGCAGAATTCGAAAAGCTTTTACAAAAAAATTGTATTAAAACAGTAACTTTAAAAACTTTATCATGAATAGAGTTTATGAATACTATACATCTGACCTTAACTTATAAATCCTTAAATAAGATTTGCATTTTTATTCTTTTTCAGACATAATGAGCACACTTTTAATTTGTAACAGCTTTGACTTATCTGTTAGGAACATAGTGATACACAATGTAGTTAAGATCCCGTATTTGAAGCTTCATATTTGCAGGATCATAGTTATGACAATACAGCATGACAGAAGACACGGTTATCAAGAATTGTGGCTGTCAGTATATGTCAAATATTAAATCTAAGGCCAAAGGACAACAAAACCAGAGACTCACTTGTTGCTTCAAAAACAATCCGTGACTTTGTTGCTATAAAATAAATAAGGTTAAAGGTATGTTGGGAGACAAGCATGCACACAGAGTACAAACATACAATACTTGAAACAGTTAGCATCATTTTAGAAAGTGGAGCAAATATGTAAAACAAAAAGATGCTCAGTCAGGGTAACACAGGCATTAAGTAATCCACAAAACACCCATCGTGACTCTTCCACAGGTTGAGTTATCATAGTGGCTCATATTTTGGAAGACTGATGGACTGCACCGAGTAGCTGGTGTGTTATTTTCTGCAGTTTTCATAGTTTGATGCTATTTTAAACACTTGTTTTGGCACTCTAAAACAAGGATCTTGGCTAATACTGTTTGATATATTCTCGTCTTAGTAGTGACATGATATGGACCGTGATTAAGAGTGGAGAAACCAGGAGAGCAGACGACTGGTCACTGACACATGTAACCTGACGGATCTCCTTAAGGACACTTGGCTTCATGAGTTTACTGCAAAGACAGAAGAGAAAAAAAATTAAATTAATTTCAAACTCTCCTGCATTAAGTGAGATACACAACATGAGTGTGCTCTGCATGCAGGGTTCAGTCATGAATCATCAGTAGCCTATTAGCCTACTACAGGGGACAAGTTCTTCCTCTTTCCACATTAAATTGCACCTGCTTATACTTATCAAGCTATGTGCTCATCAAGACAAAAATTTTTAAAAACCCAAACAACTGAAAGCTGCATATCGACCCTACCAGTAAAAACAAGCGCTATTCTGACCCAAATAGAAAAAAAAAAAAAAACTCTGTAAAAGCATCTAGAAGAAATGGCCTTCACTGAAGTTTTGTGCTTTAGAGGTCGTTCTGCATTACAGCTCGTGACTTACACTGCGGCTGGAAGAGGCTCCCTTGCCCTTCGTTTTGGCCTTGCCTCCCACTGATGTAGCACTGTTGCGGCGCGCTTGTTCGTGGTCAAACTCCAAATCCTCTAGGCGCTGAGTTAATGCTAGTTTTTGCTGAATGGCCATACGTAACAAAGAGTTCAGCGTCTTCTTTTCATCCTCGGCAGCAGCCAGCTGCCTCTGCATATCATCCAGCTGTGTAACATACTCATCACACCTGAGAGGAAAAAAAAAACGCAAGAGGAGGGGAAGAGAAGGAGAGTGGTGAGGGGTAAAGTTTACTGCCAGCAGGTGGAGCAATTTGCCTCGAACTACTGCGGCTGTCATGTTTTCTCCATTCCCCAGACTGCATTTTCCAGATGGGAGGATGATTACCATGCTGACTGCACAAGTATTACATCAGACTGCTCCCACAATGCTTTGGGTCTTTCTCAGACAAATACACAGACACGCAAAATATTTTCTCTCGAGTTAAGAAGCTGAATTTTTACAAATCTATATCAATGTTCTTTTTGATGTCTCCTGTAACAGATAGGCATGTGTTTCGTCTGAGCCACCTGACTTTTTTTTTTTTTTTTTAAATTATATATGCCCAAATATTTACATAATGGCTGATTTACAAAGTATGTGTCGTACCTTGTAGCGAACATGGCCCGGAGAGAGGAGAATGTAGCTGCGTCCTCTTTCAGAGCCTTGAGCTCATTACGGAGCTTCATCATAGTCTCAGTCACCATGGTCTTCTCACTGTCATACTTGCTCTTGAGGTTGGCGAGAGCAACCTCAGCTGTCTGAAGGGAACAACATAAAATGATTAATGTTGCAAAGTTCTGCAAATTTTAAATTCTGTGGTTTTTGTATTGCTATTGTATTCTATGTTGTTCATCAATAAAGAATTCTTCCCCTGACACATACACAAACCATCCTGTCACCTGTTTGTTGGCCTTGAGAACAGCTCTGAGAGTGGCGATCTGCTCCCTTTTGGTACTAAGCAGGGATTTCAGTTTGAGAATCTCCTCCATGCACGCTTCTTTGTCTTTGTCAGCCACTGTGCTCAGCTCCAGGTTGGCAAGTCTCTGACGTGACAGCTCTGTGGTGCGGTCCACCGCCTGCTGCAGGTGGCGGATCTGGTCCCTGATAATAGCGACGAGGTTATAGATGTTCATTGGTTCTGGCCGGTGCTCGTGTGTTGGAGCTGCAGTAACTGCTGCGCTGCTGAAGTCGGACTTTCCAGATTCAGTTTCACTGATTAACCCGTTAGTGAGAAGTACTGACTGGTGATCCTTTGCTTCTTGACCCTTTCTTACGATGGCCTTGCCTTCCTTGTAATAGTCGAGCATGACGCGGTTAGGAGTTTCATTGTTGCACATGCACACGTGGTTGTAGAGGTTGGCCAGCTCTTCACTGAAGGCTACAAGCTCATCCTGCGCCACATTAAGGCTGCCAAGTGATTCTCCTGCAGCTTCGCTGGCCAGACGGAGCTCCCTCTCCAGACGCGACATCGCCGCTTTATCTGCTTGGCTAATTTTCTCCAAGGACGACAACTTTGACCGCAAGTCCTGGACGTCGCTCTCCAGCCGCGCTCGCTCATCTTCATATTGGGTTCGACACTCCTCGTATTGCGCCCTTAGTGTTTTCAGCTCTTGCCTCAGTTCTCCAGCTTCAGACACTGCCACGGTGTATTTACATTGCAGAATCTCAGGCCCATTAATGTCTAGCTCATAGTAATCTCCATCGTCATGGCTGTCCCTGTCTTTCTCACTGTCAAGGGCAGACTGCCGCTCCTTACTGGCCTGAAGTTTCCTCATTGCACTTAGATTTTCAGTCAACCTGTTGACCGTTTCCTTTTGCTCTGACACAGTCCCATAGGCCTGTTCCAGCTGCTTCTGGCTCTCCTGCAGAGAGTTGATCAGGGCAACTTTTTCCCTCTCAACCTACAGAAATACAGATATAATGAGTGTAATAGTCAGCTCGGCAACTTTATAGAAAAAAAGAGAGAGAAAGAACAAAACAGGAACAGCTTTTTGGCCATGTGACAGAGTGCAATTAAGGTTTCTGAACAACCTTTCAGGAACTTTTGAGTGACTCAGTTAAAGGTGTGCCTAATAATAGCCATCTCAGTGTGACCTGCCAATCCTGATGATTGATAGTAATTCAGTATCACTACATTACAGATTTAGTTCAGCTACTTAGTTTGTTATCTACTTTTCTAGTAGATTTGTATAAACCAGTTTGTGGTGTCCTTATCTAGTAACTGTAGTTTGGAGTGTTGTTTTACTTTGTAAAAATGATATTTTGTATACAAACTGACTTACTGCACACATCAGTGACATTTGTCCATTCTGGTTTAGCCCAGTTGCCCTTTATACGCTCTATATCCACAGAATACACAGCAGCAAATAAAGTTGGGGATGCATTAGACTGATAGCATTTCCTGTTTTCTCAAAACTCCTGTGATAACATCTTAAATTCTTTCAGCCACGATAATCATCTAGTGAAAATAGCATGCCAGCCCTTCTGTGACATCTACAGTAAAACATGAGCTTTATACTTGAACGAGAAATCATGGTATCAGGTATGCTGCAGTCAGATAATGATGGCTCTTGATCCAAGTGCATCTCATACCTGCACCAGCTGTTGTTTCAGTTTCTGTATCTCTGATATGTTGAGTTCACTCAGCAGGTCGTCCACCAAGCTAGGGACTGGTTTGAAACCCTCTCCTCTCTTGTTCATTGCAGTTCTATTGTCTTCATCACTTTCGCTCACTTTAACCAAGCCGTTCTCAAAGCCTCTTATCAGATCATCATTGTCCGGTTCATTGACGGCCGACGGGTCCTCGTGGAGTTTGGGGTTATCAATGGAAATATTGAAAGAGCTACTGTACACGGAGCCACCGATGGTCATATAGTGGGAGAGCTCTTTGCGCAGCGAGGCTTTCTGCTCACGTTCTGTCTTAATGGTCTCTAAAGCTTCCGTCAGCTGCCGCTCAGCAATTTCTCTCAGACGCATTGCTTCCTCCAGCTGGCTATGCAGACACTGGGAGTCTTCCTCCAGGCGGCGGATCTCATGCTTTAGACCTTCAAATTCCACCTGAAGAGATAACCAAAAATATAAATAACGCGGTCAATACTTTTACACAAGTAAGCAGCATCTGTTATAATATGTGAAACAGGCATAAGTGCTCATGGTTTGCCAAAATATTACACACAGACCCATTTTTTGAATGTAAAATTTGGTGTGTGCTCATATTTTTAAATTGTGAGGAAATGACACAATGACTCTGTAGCGATATTAGGTTATATACGGTTAGTCTGACTCATAAAAACATGAACAACACCGCTATTTCTGAATGACTTCCACCCACTACAAAACATGGGTTTTACGGCAGGTCTCACCTGGTTCTGTTTCAACACTGACACTTGTTTCTGAAATGAGATGTTCTCCTCCTCCAACTCGCTGTAGTCCTGCAGCAGCCGAGCCTCCCGAACCTTGTACTCTCTGATGTCATCTCGCAGCTGACTGCGCTGCAGCTCTGCCAGCTCTGAATTCTTCACACAAGAACGGGGACAACAGGAGAATAACTGGATGAACTTTAATTTAAACCTATGTTCACCATCAGCAAATGCAATGTAAACCACAGGCTACACTCTTGCAATAGTTAAAATAAGGGTTAAAATAAGGGCAAGAGTGTTTCACATGCCACAAGTCTTTGGCAGCCATGTGCAATGACGGAAGGAGGACATGGTCCACTTACCAATTCATTCTACAGAGAGCCCTGGTGGAGGACATCCTTTGTGTCACTCACTGCAGACCATTACATCATCTTTCCTCCTGGGCTCAGTGCAAACGTACAAACTGGCCCTCCTCCATGATAAGAAGCAGCTCTCTCACAATCAACACTGGCAACTTTTCATACTCTTCAAGTCAACTTCAGTTAGCATTTCCCACATGTGCTGCATATATACCCCCGCTTACGACACAATAAAGACGCCGATTCAGCTGACCATATACTATGAGAAAAAAAATGCTCAACAGGAGTTAAAGTGAGCATTTGAGTCATAGGAAATTCATATCACAGCACTCTGAATACCTACCTCTCTCATTTCTAGGGCTATGGATGACAGGCGGTCATTTTCAGCTTGTGCACTGGCGAGGGAAGCTTTGGCCTGTCGGAGCTCATTCTGTAACTCCAGGACCTTCTGCTGGTAGAGAGCCTCCTTACTGGCAGACTCCAGTATCAGTGACTCTTCCCTACTCTCCCCATCTGCTGCCACCTTTCTGTGGGTTGAGTACGCATGTCCAAAGGCCTAAAGACAGACAGAAAAAGCAATAGAACAAAGATATTTCATTAAGGATTCATTACAAACCTGCTTTAAGAGACATGCACGCAACCACGAGCATCACCAAAATAACTAGTGGCGACACAAGTTATATAAAGATCTTCACAATTTGCTAACCATTTCAGAAAATATCACAAATGTGTGTGTATGGGGTACTGGACACTTCTTTCTAGTAACAATGACCTGAATAAAATTTGCCATCTGAAGAGAGGAAATGAAACCACAGATGAGGAAATATACACGATAAATATCAGTTCTTACTCATCACCCTAAATAAAACTGTAGTTATATCGGGGGTGCGTGGTTACACGTTACATTCACTGTGTTCATTTCTTCGGTTTTTAGAAGAGTTTTGCTGCAAACACAGATTATATTTGAAACTTATTCATACGACAATTTTGGCCAAACTGAGTTTTCTAATGATAAAATGTTATCCTAAAATCCTAACATAAATTTTGTATACTATGATGAATATTGATGACGATGATGATAATAAATCCTTTATGGTTCCCAAATGAAATTTCGACATTCATTAGCTTTTAAAACATCAAAAGTGAAATACCAATAAATATTGATGCTAGCAGAGACGCAACAGTAATAGTGTAACAGAATAAGAGATGGGTTGTGAGAAACCACAATAGTGACGCGACAGCCTTACATCAGTCATTTTCTGCTATAGGATACACAACAGTACAATTTGCTGCTCTCAAGTGTTTTTGTGCAACGCTTGAAGCCCAGTAATACATAATACCATAACGAATAAAAATAGAACACTGCAGCATATCCGTCATAAATAAATGATAGAATACGATGATAAAAATAAAGAGTATTCGGTATAAAATAAAATACTCTGGCCTCAAAAATGACTGCCAATTGGTAAAACAGTTCAGTCACTTGAGGATTACAGAAGTTTCAAAATGTGCTATAAATGTTTATTTTATTTACATTTTGACACGTTTGTGTTTTGGGAACTTCCCTTCAGTTCAGTCTTAAGACTGTTGTTACATCCAGTCTATCGGTCTTCTGTTTCTTGTGTTTTTTAATTAAGAAAAAAAAAAAAAAACACAGTTCAAAAAAACA
>VURO01013504.1:0-20371 GCA_015108175.1 Pelvicachromis taeniatus | reverse complement strand
GTTTTTTTTTTTTTTTTTTTTTTAATAAGAAAAAAAAAAAAAAACACTGTTCAAATAATCATCAAACACAAATCTGTATAGATATTGCTAAATAAATATTTATTTACTTTAGAACATACTGGATACATGTCTAGAAATATTCCCAAAGCTGCAGCGTGTGTTTAACTTTCAATGTTTAACTAGCTACTAAGAACAGTCTTTGAAATCTTTGCAAAATGTGAGTTGAATGGTTTTACTAAGCAGGTGCAAAGTGAACTCATTGTCAGAATAGCAGTAAACTGATGAATAATTTGATGCCATATCCGCACAATTACCCTCTAAACACCCAAACACATTATGTCAGCAGTTACTAAGTGTCCAAATGTAACAGCAAATTAAAACCCACTGCAGAGCTAGATATCTTTTCCCCTCAAACAAACAGATATGTGTAACTAGGATCATAGTCATGATGATGTCAATTGATCAGGCGGGAGTAAAGGGAAAACTGTCACAATCATGAGATACTAAAGAAATGACCACAACAATTAGTCACTTAGTGATGTAACTATATTCTATAAACCAGAGACTTAATGGCAAAATCTAACAGCCTCCTTTTTAATTTACATTTAATTATATTACACTTGATTTCCAGTATAAAGGTATTAATAAGACTGCGTCCCATAAAGCCCAGCCTACACACAATGACCTATCGCCATTTCACGTGAACACAAACACTGAAGGACACTAATAATAGAGACGGGACATTTAGATGTACAGCTGACAGACAGCAATGTGGAAGTGCTTTAGGATGCACTTCCTCTACGGACTGATAGACTGGATGTAACAACAGTCTTAAGACTGAACTGAAGGGAAGTTCCCAACCACCCCCAACACACACACACACACTTCTTTATTCTCTAATGAAATACAGACAGGTTTTCCCAAGAGTCAGGATCTCAGTGGCTGGGGGTGCATCTTATGAGTTGCTGTGATGTTGTTTTGCTTAATGTTTACTAGATTGATAGATGCCCCTTCACCTGTCATATTTAGCTGTAGAGGTTATTCCTCTACTGTGAAACTGAAGGGCCTAGGGGTTGGCTGTCGTTATGGGTTAAAAATGTCTCACCAGACAAGCTATTAGGAGATGAAGAGAAACACAGATATTGAGGGTGATTAATTTATTCTTTTTTTGTGATTTCACCACTGCAAAAACTCACATGTTATTTTTTATACAGGTTAACAGCAAATTAAATGTGACATAAGCCACTGCAGCTACAGGAGTCTGATTTCAAGGCCTCAGCCTTTGGAGCAAGTAAAGGCAAGTAATCAAAACTAATGACAGTTTTCATCCTTCAAAGCGAGGCAACATTAGATAACACTGCAATATTTCTGCTTGGAGGTGGTTATGCATATTTCAAACTTCATATAATATTTGAAGAGGCAGGAGGGATATAAATAGAGATGGGGCTGGGTCTCAAATGAAGCAAACCCCACTACCGACAGCTTGTAGTGTGATCCCCGCTGTCACTCTAAATTCCCACCGTGCTACTATTATAACATGAACTAAGTTGCTCTCCTCGCATACACATATTGTCTGATGCCAGGACTTATATAAACTATCTGGCTGCGTGGCGGTGACCTCGGGTTACCTCCTTCAGCTGATCCAGCTCTTGCCGAACCGTCTCGTAGTCCGTCTCCAACTCGTCAAATCGCTGCTTGAGCTGCTGCTTCTCCTCCAGCACCGCCAGCCCATACTCAGCCGCCTGGATCTTCTCCTGGGTCGTTTCGCGAAGCTCCCGGGCCAGACGCTCCACTTCGGCTTGGAGCCACTGCGGCCCGGCTTCTGTCACCAGTACCGCCTCAGGATATTCCTGCTCCTCCATAGACATCTTGGCGAGCCGCCGACTCCCAACTGTAACGGGACCCAGCCCTGACTAGCGGGAGCAGCGGAGCAAACCACCAAGACCGCAAATCACTGCCTTCTTTGTTTGGGGCGCATTGTCGGGCTTAAACTGTGTTTAGTTTCCCGGGCTTTCTCCCACTGCGGACCTCGACAGAGCTCAAACTGGACAACAGTTTGCTCATTCTCGGGATTTTTTCTGTCCCTTCTTGAAGCTGACAGAGGAAACTTCTGTTGAGATCATCGATTAGAAAAAAAGCTCCCCCTACACGGCATTCAAATCAACGTGAATACGAAGGGAAATGTAGTTTTAAGTGAGGCGCTCTACCTCAAGGATTGCTTGCTTCTTAGGCCGCGTTGACTTCAAGTACCAGAATGCATTACGTCTGCCGAGACAGGACCCCACAGTTTACTGAAACACCATCTAGAGAATCAACAATGAAACTGCAACTATAATTATATTGCATATTTATAAGGATCTGTATTAGAGTTTGTGGCTATTTTCGTTATATTCACTTGTCGACTGAACAGTAAATTAATAAATTATAGAAATATGGTCCACGGTCACTTTATTAGGTACACCAGCTCAAATTCGTAAACGCAAATATCCAATCAGCCAATCACATGGCAGCAAATTAGTGCATTCAGTCATGTAGACATGGCAAATATTATCTGCTGAAGTTCAAACTGAGCATCAGAATGTGGAAGAAAGGTGAGTTAAGTGACTTTCATTTAAGTTTCATGAGTGATGGTGTCAGACGGGCTGGTCTGAGTATTTTACTGCTGCTGTACCAAGACTATCGCACACAACCATCCTTGAGATTTACAGAGAAAATATCCAGTGAGCGTGGTTGATGTCTGTTTCAAGCTCAAAGGAAGGCAACAGTAACTCAAATGGCAATTCACCACGATCAAGGTATGCAGAAGAGAATCTCTGCACAACTGGTGGAACATTGAAGAAGATGGGCTACAGCAAAAGAAGACCACACCGGGTTCCACACTGGTGGCAGTTAAGAACAGGAAACTGGACAATAGACGATTGGAATAAACATTGCATGATCTGACAGGTCTTAATTTCTGCTGGAGCAGTCTGATGGTAGGGACAGAATTTAGTATAAACCACACGAAAGCCTCATATCAGCTGCTCATGCTATTGCTGATGGTGTAATGATGTGAGAGATTTTTATTTTGGAACACTTTGGGCCTCTTAGTACTAACTGAACATCATGTAAACGCTACAGTCTACCTGAATTTTGCTGTTTGCCATGTTCTATTGGTTGTTTCCACCTGGATAACCGTCTTCAAATGATCTCAAACTGGTTTCTTGTACATGTTCACTGTACTCAAATGACCTCCACAGTCATCAGATATCAGTCCAATAGAGCACCCTTGGGATGTGATACAATGGGAGATTTGGGTCATGGATGTGCAGCTGACAAATCTGCAGCAATTATGTGATGCTGTCATGTCAATATGGACTAAAATCCAGCACTTAAATTCATGCCACAATGAATTAAAGCAGTTCTGAAGTCAAAAAGGAGATCCAACCCCGTACACGCAAGGTGTAAATTACAAAATGGAAACAGTTTATTATAAAAGTAGCTGGCAATTAAGTACTTTTAGAAGTCTTGTTGAATGGTTGAATGGTCTCTGTCCCTGACTTAAATCTGCTCATGAACTATGTGGACTGCCACCAGGTTGTGGTAATGTGATCAACGAGTACAAAGACTGTCAGCTTCTCTGTGTAAAAATTACAGTAAAAATACAAAAAACAGCTTTTATCATTTGAATGCCAAACAATTGAGAACATGATTCATTCTTCACAAATTGATAGAGCACTAGCTTATTGCTTTTAACTTTTGATGCATGTGAATGTGAAAGAAAAACTACGTCAGCGGGACTTCCCTTCAGTGGTAATGCTTGGCAGTGACAGTCCTTGGCAGCAGTTTGAGGAAGTTGTCTTCTGAATGCTGATTTTTTATTTATTTTTTATTGCTACACCTGCCTGGGGACTTCAGGAGCAGCTGAGCTGAAATGGTGTGTACACCTGCGTTTCTGCCTTTCACTGAGATTTTCTATCTATGATTGTAGCTCTTACTCTGTGTAGACATATTGTCATATATCAATATAACAATGTGTCTAAACAGAGTGTATTATTCTTGCTGCTTTCACTTTCTCTCACATGTTTTTTTGTTTTTAAATTTGCTATCAAGCAGCAGCATGTTGTTGTTTTTTTTTTAATCCATCAAGCTATTTATCATTTCTTTTTCAGGAGTACAAAAGGAACTTTTTTGATTTTTATCAACACTGTATGTATATTTATTATCAACAGATTTGGTAGAAATGTTCCTTTATGTAGAATATTAATTTGAAACTCATTATTCTGAACATTTCAGATAAATATTACCATTTCTATTCAATCTGCTTTGGACTGGGATGTGGAACAGCACTCTATAGGCCATTTCGAGGTAAGTTACACAAAGTAATTAACCCCTGGCTGAGTCAAGACTGATTAATAACCCTTTTATTATTTTTGCTTTCATTTCCAGCCCCCACAGTTCCAGTAGTTCTTGGTATATTTTGCACCATAGCGTTTGAGATTCTGGGCATACTAACTGGTAAGTAGAATTTGTCATAAAATTCACAGAAAATTTTAAAGCAAAAAATAATGTAATTTTACATAATGCACCACAGGTTTTGGTTGTCACAATATCTGTGTTGACTATTCTATCCTACTCAGGCCTGCCTGCCCATACTAAAACATGTAAAGGCGCTCCCTACAACAAAAGAGGTACTTCCTGCTGCTATATGAGAATCCTAACTTTACATCAGAGTCCATATTTAGATGGGTTTTGTGTAAAAGTTAAATGTTACCATCAAACTCTCCTTAGATACCTACTGGGGATTTGCTGTTGCACTATTTATGGCTGTCTTGCACCTCAACTCATATCATGGTAAGACCACAATACTTTATAATAAATATAAGACTTTATATAATGTGTAGGATATTCAGATACTCAGGGGATATATTGTTTTAACTGTGGTTGAATATTGTGCTTTTCAGTTTACACACTATCGTATGGATGTGGAATCATAACGTTTGCTCTTAGAGGAGCAAAAAGGAAATACAGCTCTCTGAGGTTTGTCCTCTTCAAACACTGCTTTTGCACATTCCTCCTGTAGAACATGAACTGTATAAAGCACAGTGCTTATCAAACTTTAGGGCAAAGGCTGTAGAAGGATAGTGGGAAATACGGAGAGGATGTTCAGTCAGTATGCTTGATCCAGAAGCAAACAGGGGGTTTCTTATATTATGGCACTGATCTTCATTTATCTAAACTTTACACTCCTTTAAAAAAAAAAAAAAAAAAAAGGGATTATGATTCATATGGATGTGAATTTTTTTTATTCACTCCTGAAGGGGGCATGCTAGTACAAGTTTGAGGAGCACTTCTGCAGAATGAGAATTTGTAGCTTTAGCACAAGAATCATTCAATGTTTTCAAATGTTTTTGAAAGCTGGGATTTGTATGACCCCAAAAATTCATTTTGTCTGTTTTGAACAGGAAGCTGAGAGCAAGAAAGAGAGCCTGGCAGTGGTGATTTTAAAACTACAGTGGGTGGATTTACAGGAAGCTATTTAAGTGGTATTTAAGATTATGAGATGGCAATGTTTTAGTAGAAACAAGTTTCCTCTTTTTGTTTCTACTATAAATGTCTCTGCAAACTTGTGAATGTATATTATACCAATATACTGCATTCATTTGACTTTCATAAGATGGGACTCTCATACCAATGAATGCTAACACTGGTGGCTGTTCATAAATTTCATAGATACTTTCCCATTATAGTTGCAGACTGCCGCTTATGAGCAGTGCTTAAATAACACACGTCAACACAAAGGCAAACAGAAACTATTGTAAATGGTCAAAGTCAAATGCAGAGGGCTTTATTACATGAAAGTATGGTACATACAAAATTTCAAGTAACAAAGAAAGTGTTTGTTTTTAGGCTGACACGCTGGAAATAACTAGATATTCAAATTCACAGCCCACTTTATCCTCTATCAGCACTGGGTGGCTCTTCTTTGCTCCACGTTGTGTAAAGGTTACAATGCTGTCGAGGTCCAAAAGCAGTGCTAGAGCACAAATGAACACTGAGGTGTGTTGGTTTACGGTAACAAAAGACAACACTGAATAGAAATAAATGTCAAAACTACAAAAATGAAAGTGAAATTATCTGAATGTTTAAATTGTGGCTCTGCATGACTGCTCTTTATGATGTGTACACATTTCTTTCACTTTGTTTCCTACCGTCTTTCACGAATAACAACTCACTTAGTTTCTGTCTGACACACTATCTGTTTGATAAACACTGACTTGAAAACTATGCCCCACTCAGTATTACAAGCTACAGCAAAACAATATACAACCATTGTCAGTTGAACAAATCCAAGAGCATTTAAGAACACATTAGAGCATCACACAGCAGACATGTAATACTGGACTTTTTTTTTTTTTTAATAGTGCGCATCTACCAATGAAAATGTCAGTTATATCCACATTTCTATCATTGAAATGGGTCTATAACAAAGCTGGTATTATCAGTGAGGAGATGCATGTTGCATGGATTTGTGTGTCTCAGTTTTGGTGATAAATACACAAAAAGGAAGGCAAACATGGAACTCTACTTTAATGTGTACAGCACAAAATCACATTACTTTAGTAGCCTACACACTTAGGGGTATTCACTGTGAACAAAATCAAAGAGTTGGGTGCCATGTGAATCGAAAACATACTTGACTACTTAGCCTTAACTTCATGGGTGTAATTGGATAGGTAGGTAGTTGCAGGGAGAAAGTTACTTGGCATTGGTAGAGCTGCTGACCATCTTGCGAATGGCCTGAGAAATGGCATCACGGTCAATACCGTAAATCTTCAGGAGCTCGTGGGGTTTTCCACTGCGAGGAATGTGGGACACAGCGAGACGGTGCAGACTGAAGCCAGACTCATTGACCATTGCTGAAGACACTGCTTCGCCAAGACCACCTGTGGAAAAACAACAAAGGAATATATAAAGAGGAAAGACAAATCCACTTAAAGGATGTACGAGAGAGTTTTTAACTGTCTGGTCAATGTGATGTCATGAGGATGGGACATTTCTAACAATGTCAACATGGTCATAAATGAAATGAAATAAAAGTAACTATATAGAAAAATTATGCTCTTCAATGATATTGTTTTCCATTATTACTTGTAGATGTAATAATGTAGCAAGTATATATTTGTAATGTTGAAGTACTGGCTACTTGTGTCCAAGATTAAAAACATGGAGCGGGACGTTCAAGCATATTTGGTTCCCATTACAAATTCTATCCACAAACAGGCTCTGTGACACATTACATAAACTGTATAAGGGATAAAAAAAAAAAAAAAATCATTACAGCCAAGTGTAAAAATTATCCCCTTGAACGCTGCACCACAACTGTTCAAGATGTACAAAGAATGAGATACACAACATCAGACAAATTACAGTTGTTAAATTTCCTTTGTCCAGCCTCGTCCACGCCATCACCCATCCCCTTTCTCTTTGGAGGCACGGGCCATAGCTGTCTGTGCTATCTAGGTCACAGTCAGCCCCATGGGCACACGCTTAGTTAAGGAAATCTGACAGCACTCTGCCTCTCTGGCTCTTGCACTTACAAAATGCACCACAGTACCAATACCTTGCTTGCAATGAAGGCACACAACAGGCAGTCTCAGCCCTCAGCCAATAAGCAATTGCCAGCACAACCCGTGTACATCAGTGAACCAATGAAAACGTGCCACCACAACACTCCCAAGGATATGCACCAATGACAGTGCGCAGCTGCATTATGCTACTGAGCTTGTTGCTGCTTGGTTGGCGGTAGGCATGCAATATGCAAAAGCCGAGCAACTTTTATATAAACCTACCTTCGTAGTAGTGGTCTTCGACAGTGAGGATCCTTCCCCTGGTAGCACGTGTGTGGTCGATGATCATTTTGACATCCAAAGGTTTGATTGTAAAGGGGTCAATCACTCGGACAGAGATCCTCTCTGGAAGATGAATTTTAGCAAGCACAAAGACCAAGATCAGGCTAACATTTATGTGACAAACTGAACACAGAACCATTCGAAACCTGTTCTAAGGAACAGCGACGGTCTAACAGATACATTCTAAATAAAAAATAGAGATACAAGTGGTCAAGTCTGACCAGCTAGCAGCTGATTGCAAAGTTTTATCTTGTTATTGTTCTGGATATGTCTGCACATCTCTTGCAGACCTTTCTTTAGATGTTCAGCTGCAGCAAGGGCCTCGTGCAAAGTCACTCCAGCTGCCACCACAGTGACCTGGTCATCCTTGCTTTGGTACACCACCTGCCAAAGAGAAGGAAATGCACCCTCTGTAAGCTGTAGTATTTCAACTGATTATTTTGGAACAATAATCTGCCATTTGTGCTTCTTCTGTTTCTCGCTCACTCTTTTAAGAGAAGCACAAATAGCTTCTCACCTTTGCCTGTCCAACATGGAAGTCCTCATTGCTGTTGTAGATGATAGCACAGTCTTGGCGGCTTGTTCGAATGTAACAAACACCCTAAAATGAACAGGTAAATGAAAAGCTCATTACTGCAATAGATGATCACGTAGCTGTAACGCTGCCACTTCTGTTTAAGTACCTTTGTGGTTGCAGCCAGTTCCACAGCCTTCTCTGTAGACACACCATCACAAGGATAGAAAATGGTTGCCGTGGGAAGGGCCCTGAACATAGCTACATCCTCCAGACCCATCAGGGCAGGGCCCTCCTCTCCTGCAACATACACATTTATAGTTGGTACTATGCATTCAGCACTGAGGAAATCTTCAAAAGTTATCCACTTGTTAGGTGAGCTGAAGCATGCAGGTGCACAAGCATAAAGTTCGGCTGCATGCAGTGTACCTGCACTAACAGAGGGACACTTGGTTCCCTGTTGACAGCTTCCAGGGCAGACACGAAAGGACAAAAGGGGGAAGTTTGAGTAATAGCTGTAAGGTCAAGGAGGGTAAATGGCAAGGAAAACACAGCATTAGAGGGGAAAAATAGAAAGGATTGAAACAACTCACAAACTAACACGGACTTCTTGTATACGCTTATACATTTATCAGGGAGACAGTGGATATATTCTGAGGAACTGGGTGCTCTGAAGTGGTCGGATTCAGTGTAAGAGGGAATGAGGGTGAATTTGTGATGGTGTGAGTTTGGTGACACGTATGAGATGGGTTTTTATGTGAATTGCTCATTGGCTGCAGTCTACTGACCGGTGGACAGACCGCAGTGAGAGCCGCACAGATTGATGTTGCTTTCTGAGATCACTGCCATACGAAGCTGGTCATAGGCGCGAGTGAAAAAGGACGCAAGAGTGCTGGCAAATACCACGTTCCTCTCTCGGGCAGCACATCCCATTGCAACGCTGACCTGGGAAATGAAATCATTCTTTCTTAGTACCTTTGCGAGCGCACACAAGAGGAAACCTTCATGTGCCAAACTAAAGAGACACAGGTTGCAAGAACGTCACCACAAGAAGATCACCCAGAGGGTCAAATGTCTGTAGTGCAAACCATATTTGAAGGCCTCTTTGAACTAAAGACCACAGTAAGCAGAAAGTTTTGCACAAATCTCTGAAGCTTATTTTACCATATGGACAAGATCAGTGGCATACCTCCACTTACAAATAATTTCCTTTGTCCTGTTTCCAAACCTCTTCACGTCCCACATATTCTCTTCTTTGTCAAAAGCATCTGATGTCACATAAATGAACTCAATAAAATTTAATCTCTATAAGTGACAGTTTATTGCACCCTTGAACCTTTGACTTTTCTCATGCATTCAGACAGATGGTCCCACCCTCTGTAGTGATTAATATTTTACTTCTGAATACACTTGTCATGGCTGCTTATCGTCATAGAAATGCCTGACCTACATTGAAGCAGGCTGCTGTTGGGGACATGAAAAGACAAGAAATTAACATTCGATTGTCTCTCTTCAAATTACGTTCTGATAAAATGATGACAGAAGCAAAAGAAAGGGGTTTTCTAACCACTGGTGTCAGCAGCTGCCACATTAATGAAAAAGGAGGAACTTAAGCTTTTTTTGTGACCACCCTTACATTACAGGGCAGGTACAGACAAGACATTTATAATTTAATAACATTAGCTCAATTTCGCAGCTGTGGCATGCTAGGTTGTGCAGACAGCCAACGAAGAGCAGTTTACGGAGAAGAATCACTATTAAATAGCAACTGTGTTACATTTAAAATGAAATTATAGCATTAATCTAAAAATGACAGAATGATAGAATACAAATCTGTTTTTGAAGAAATATTTTTCTCAAGAAAAATACATAAATTTGACCAAAGATCATACCATGTTTTGCTGAGCAATGTAGCACTCAACAAAACGGTTAGGATGCTCATTCTTAAAGATCTCTGAGTAGGTGAGGTTATTGGTATCTCCATCAAGGGCCACAACACGTTCATTGTAGCGTCCCAGCTTGGCCAGTGCCATTCCGTATGCCTTCCGTGTGGCAATCTACAGAGAGACAGAGGCAAAATTCATCAATCATCAAACTTTTTACAACCAGAAAAGGTTGGATGCTGGAAAGGCAAAAAACCCCAGAACATAATGATTTACAAATCCTTTAAACTCTAAATTCAATTTAAAATATTACAATCAACAAGTTTTAAAAACTGAATTCATGTTAACGTATTGACTGTCCAAACCCTGAAAGTTAATTTGTGACCATCTCGTTTGTTGTTGTTTTTTTAATATATATCCTTCCACAAATTGGCACTTTACTTTTATGGAGTCTTTTGCATGCCTAAGTGATCCCAGGAGCTATGTTTTCAGGGGAAACTTGACCTGGTTGGTCTTCCGAGGCCGTTTAGTTCTGGTTGATGGACCAGATCAAGAGAACCTCTGTGCCGAAAAATCTAGACACAGATGAGCCCCCTTCCCCAAAAGCCACGCCTGCTGAGCACCTGGTTGCCTGGCCTTAGCCCATGGGGCCTAGATCAGCCACATGGGTCCACCCTCCTGTGGGCCAACCACCTGCAGGAGGAGTTGCAGGAAACCAGTGCTTTGTGTATTGGGTCGCCGTTGAAACCAGAAGCTTTTGAAAGGGGTGTGAATAATTTGGAGTTTAGAAAACTCCACTATTTAAAACCTGAACTCTCAATGATCAACACAGACCACATTTTACTCTTCTTATATGAACAAAAGCTGATTTGGTTAGCATTGTCCATGTTTTTATTTTTAATGAATCAGGCTTTCGCTTTTGTGAAAAATCTATTGTGCTTGCTTATAGCAAATGCAATTTCCAATCATTTGCTACAGTCAAATGTGATATATTTAAATAACAATCGGTTTTATTTATTCCTTCGCAGATGCACAAGTTATGATTGCTTTGGAATTCTTGTTTTGATCACACACATTTATACTTAAATTTATACTTTAACATATCCTTTTGCTTACGTAGATTCCCGCATAGTGGTGAACTCGCCTATCCTTACCTGTTGTTGTCCCTGGACTTAAATAGTTTCCATAATTTATAATTTGTTAAATAGGCTGATTCTTTTATAGCACTTTTCTACTCTCCCAGAGCCCTCAAAGCACTTTATAAAACATGCTTTAGTCACCCCTATCATATAAGCAATTTTTTAATGTTTAAATGCTTTCTGTCTAACATTCATACTCTGATGGACGCATCAGTTAGTATCTTGCCCAAGGATATTTGGCATGCAGACTGGAGCAGCCAGGGATCAAACCACCAGTTTTCCGATTAGTCTGCTATACTTCCTTTGCTACCGCCACCCCATACTTGGCTTCACAGTTTTTGTGCATTTCGTTGTAATGTTTTCAGCTAAACACAGAGTTTAGGTGATTTGCAAATGCCTGATCTTATTTTTTTTTCCTACTTTTTTGTAGACAGGGTTGTTCATTCATGTACAATTTGCAGACCTTTTCTCCAGCCTTGTAGCTGGGTGCGCTTGGCATCCTGATGTTTCTTAGGCTGACGGGTGGGGAGTCCTCGATAGGAGCAGGTGGGTACAGGTGCTTGCTGCTGCTCATGATACGGCTCTGCAGATCCTTCATGACCATCTCAGCCATGTCTTTGGGCAGAGTTTTGGCGTGCCAACCCAGCTTATCCTCTGCAGCTGAAAACAGCAGCATGAAAATGCTCTTATGTTCATTTAATTCATATGAGTTCATACATTAATCGGAAGGTGCCATTCAGACTCCAAAGCTGCGGTGTCCTTTTGAATATCTTTCATTTAAAAATGAGGGGCAAAGGGTGCGCAGATGAAAGACAAATATTTACCTGGAATGCCTTTGCCCTTAATGGTTTTGGCTATGATGGCAGTGGGTTGGTGGCATGGCTGGCTCAGAGCCTTGCAAAGCTCCTCTACGCTGTGTCCGTCAACAATGATAGCATGCCAGCTATACACACACACACACGCACGCACGCACGCACGCACACACACACACACACATATTTATGTGAAATACGGGAAATAAGAAATATGTAGAATATACAGAAAATATAGGAAGATTGTATTTTACTAAATACAGCCTTCCTTCAGAGCTTATAGTATGTATTGATGGTAACCATCCTCTAATTCAATATGGATTTCTCATATGCAATTTTACCCAAAGGCTTCACAACGCTTCTGATATTTTTCTACATGATGCTGCAAAGGTGCAGGGTCACTCTGGCCAAGACGGTTGATGTCCATAATGGCCACCAGGTTGTCAAGCTGGTAGTAGGAGGCAAATGACATGGCCTCCCAGACAGCACCCTCTGACATCTCACCATCCCCGAGCAGACAGAAGACACGGTAACTGCGGTGGAGAACAAGCCAAGATTACATGATTATGCTGTGCATACTGTATTTCTGTTTTATGTTTGTGTAGATGAAGGTGATGTGTTGTGGATGTGAGAAAAAAAAAATATCTGAGGAAAACGCCTTTCCAGTCAGGCTTGTTCTATCGCCATTATCTGACACTTGGATGGGTAATCAGCTGTGACATGTTAAAGCTTCCTGAGGGCTGAGATGTGACTGCTTAATTTCACACCTACCTTTGTAACTTACTTTGCCATAAGTGCCAAATAGTGTTTAACTAAGATCATGTCTTGTACTGTTATTCACCTATTAATCATGAAATATTAGCAGATGAATTAAATGTCGTCAAATAAAGCAGCTGCTTATACAAAGGAATATTAAAATACGATAGACTTTGTGACAACATTTATGACAACTTAAAACAAATAAATGGTCTAAGGCATAATATCTGGATTTTATTCCAAAATTAAATCTGCTTGGGTGGTAAAAATATCTGAGGCGTGACTGCTGCGCCTGTGATTATTAGAGCAGAAGAATTGTTAGAGCAGATCATGTAGCTGCAGTACACACCCACAGAATGTGGAAAATCCTAATTGAAAGCATTACAAAAAAATACGATGCAACGCTGTGTCCATAATTGAAAAAACTGAGTTGATATGTTCATGTACATTAGCAAAAAAATGTTTTTTTCCCCATAGGTGTTTTGTGTATTGCGTGTGGACAAGGAATTACCTGGATTTGTCAAAATATTTCCCCGTGTAAGCCATTCCACAGGCCACACCAAGACCCTGCCCCAGAGATCCAGTGGCAACATCCACAAATTGTTGTTTCTGGAATGCACACAAATCAAATAAATCAATAAAGTCTGAGTAGAGTTTGCGCTTTTTGATTCCTGAGGTGTGGTATAGGTACAGTATGTGGCAGCTTACGGGAGTTGGGTGCCCCTCCAGGGTAGAGTCAACCTGGCACAAACTGAGCAATTCGCTCTCCTTGAGAAAACCTGTTTCAACCCACATGGAGTACAATGCAGGCGCAGCATGACCCTGAGAGATACGTGAAAAGATGCAAGGCATCACAATTACAAGAGGAACAGAAACTCTCGTATACAAACCAGCAGAGCTTACTGACTCTCACCTTAGACAGGATGAAGCGGTCGTTGTTGAAGTTTCTTGGGTCTTCAGGGCGGTACTTCATAGTGTGGAAGAAAAGCACAGACATGATTTCTGCCACACTGCAGCATGATGTGGGATATCTGTACAGTGTATGAGAGGGTGCTGTTAAAATGAATCCAAATAAATGGCAAAATCAAAAAGCGAGTTAAACTCTAATATGTTTATTATTGGTAAAGTAGTGTATTGGCATAAAATCTACCATTGCAAAAAATTTATGGTACAGTCCCAAATGTTGCAGTATCACTGTAGGTAAAGCTATCACAAAACAGACTTAATGAGCTAAAATTTCAGCTTGAGGTGCCAAATGAAGATACAATTAATTTATCAAAACTGTGCAACGTAGGCTGACAAAAAAGTAAAAAATCACAACTTCAAATTGCTTTTTTTCAAACACCATAATTAGTGCTGGTCAAGACAATCACACAGAGACCTGCAAACTGTTAGTATATGCTGCCCATAATTAATTGTAACATTAAAATATGTTGCATCTATAAACAATTGGCATTAATGCATTTTATTAAACCACCAAATTCCATCACAAAGAAATCCCAAATTTCAGCTCCATGGAGTCTGGAGGCAAGTATTTTGGCGTGTTCAGCTTGTTGCTATCCTTTTCATGTTTCCAAGTATTTGAGATCAATAAGTCTTTAATAATAATAAGTCTTGGAATATTTTAAATCAAGTAATATTTCTTGGTGCTCAGTGTTCTTCTTTTCATATCACTGTAGGCTTAACACTGCAGAATTGTGCATTGGGGTGTTAGGCTCCAATAAAATAAATTGCTTGCTATTCAAAAGTAGACGTTCATAATCAATAAGAGCTCTAAGGAAATATTATATTCAAGATTACAGGCAGCTTGTCATTGAAAATTCCATTGTAGAGGATCGCATGATTGCAGTGGCCACACAGTACTTGAGTCTTTTGCTACGTACAGTTCAGCCACCATTATACTACAGAGGGCAGTCAACCAAATTCTTCATAGGGGCATATTATCTGGTAAAATAGACGATTATTATCTTGTAACCAAAGTAAATATAAAACAAATTCAAATGACCTAAATTCTGATGATGTCACTAAAGTGTTTTACATTCATTTCTGCTTGCACATCAATTTAAAAGATTTTGAACATTTTTTTACACCATTGAGTATATCTAATATGCTATAAGTAAAGTATAATTGCAGTGAAATAACACAATGCAGACTTTTACATTTTCTGAAATAAAATGACACAAATATTTGAGCAAAATCTAAATTTGTCAAACAGCAGTGCATGCTCAAGTTAATCTAAAATCAAAGGAGAAGAACAAAAGAAGGACACATTGTCCCTTACATCCTGATCTGTTCATGCATATTTCATCGGGTGTGACTATTTCTGTTGATCAGTGCATGATGCAAAGGAAAAATAGGTTTTGTATTATGTTATGCACACATTTCATATGTTTATATATGCAGTGCATTTACAATCTAACAGCAAAGCTCGTGTGCAAAAATCAGTGAATGCAACTTACCCGCTGCCCGCTGCAGTTGTTGCCTTGATCGAGTTGATTCGGAGGCGGTTGGCGATATTCCTCAGTGCTTGCACTGTCTGCTGGTCAGGTTTGTGGTAATCCTCCATGAAGGCGATATATTGAGTTTTAAAGCAACCAAAAAATAGACGAACTACAATCCTCTGTTGAATTTGTGTGGTTTTAATATGTGTGTGTGCACGTGTGTGTGTGTGTTTGTGTGTGTTGCCAAAGAGTAAAGCTAGTGTGAGTGTGTGAGTGACAGAGGCAGGCAGAAAGAGAGATAGAAACGAGGAGAAACTGGATTTAACCTACCAGGCATGCACACACATGGATGCACAGGGACACACACACACATACACACACACACAAGCTGACAGACACAAAGGAGGAGGAACCCGGTGACGTGGACTGAGCGTTACTGCTAAAATATAAAGGCACACACCTAAAATATATACCTTTTACCAGACTATGTTTTCACAGCTAAGGTCACAACAGGTGGTGAAAGGTCACAAAGGATAATTACTTTTTTTTTTTTTGTCTGTGTTACATCATGAGTTCAATTCAATCCCTCCTACAAATCTTAGAATAGTGTTTAACCACGTGTCCTATTTAGTTTCGGGTGAGTGCATGCAGTCTATGAGTGCGATAAGGTTAAGAAAAACAAAACAAAAAACTCTTGTCTTAGAGAGTGAATGAATACATTAACAAGGAAGAGGAGCGCCTAAAACTTGAAATGATGCCTTCCTCCTTGGTTTGTGGCATGAGTGATGATGTACTGAGAAAATTTACCTCAGGAAGACTGTGATATTTCTCTGCCATATCCAGTTGCTACCAACTGCGTCTCTTCTGGATGAGTTTTGCTCAGAGTCTTGTCAAATAAGTGGAAGATGGGAAAACATGTCCAAGGACGTGACAGGGGAATTCTGTCGGTACCTGGTGGGTGACACTCTGGGAAGAGGTCTTTTGTAGCAACATTTACTCCCAACAATTGGGGAGTGTTACAACTCACCTCACTTGGGAGTGGTTAAGTGATTTGTGGAAAAAGGAAAGGAGGACCAACCTGTGCCTTGCTAACATCCAAGATTGTGCACCTTCCCTAGCAACTTAAAGCTTTCTGAAAATAAGAGATGCAACATTTTTAGCACTATTTTATATTCAAAAACATTTGCACAGGTTGATGGCTTCCATCCAAGACAAAGATGTGAGTCTGTCGAGGAGACATTTCCCTTACAGCTTGTCCCTGCGAGGAGGCACAAATTCATTTGGAGTTGTGAGAAGGGAATCCAGTGTAAAAACTCACATGGAGCTACGTGGTGTGGTGACCCTTTTTGAATACTAAAAATACCTTTTTCTTCTAGAAGAGGAAGGTCCTGCTGGAGGTTTTGATACTTTGTGCACTGTGGAAAGGCTGCATGTTGTGATATAAAACAAGATCAAAACTCTTCCGTTAATGCAAGTCTTGCAGATCTTAAAGCATTAAACTAATCATGAATCATTTGTATTTTTATAACTATATTTCTTATTGTGTTGTAGTTTTGGGAAAAGATGAAGACCACAGAGAAGATTCATAGATGAAGACGGGTTATATGTAGAGTTGGTGTGACAGAAGAGGATGCTAGGGATAGGGTGGTAGTACAGTTCCTCTCGATCCACAAAGACCTTCTCTGTACTTCTCCATCAACACTCAAAGCAAACATCACATATGTAATGCTCTTTCTCGACATAAAGCCACACTGCTGCTCACTGATTGTCACCTCTCTTCTTAGCTTCACCAGCTCTTTCCCACAACTTTACAGGAGGACAGAGCCTAGTTACTACAGCTCTGCACATCACCCTTGTTCTTGAGAATTAGTATACTTGTTCTCCATTCCTCAGGAATCCTCTCCCTCCCCAAACTGTGTTAAACCTGATGAAAAAGTCCACTGTCCTCTTTCTTAGACTTCTTCATTAGGCCTTATGCCTCTTCCTTTGAACACTTTTCTGTACTTCCTCATTCCACCACCAAGCCCGTGTCCTCTTTTCGCTGTCCACAGGATATAACACCTACTTGGCAGTTTCCCACAGCTGTGCTTTCCCAGTCACCATTAGCTGTTCCCCATTCTGACGCTTGGTGTGAACTTCAGGAGGTCAAATTGCCCACGTCTATGTGCCTAAATGCATTGAGTTGTTCTGATTGGCTTCACCAACTTGTCACTTTATTAGGTATACTTGTGAAACGTGTTAAACTGAGCAGTTTAACACGTTTCACAAGTATACCTAATAAAGTGACAAGTTGGTGAAATTTTTCATTTCATGTGAATTACAATATAGTAAAAGAAATATGAGCACCTAACTGAAAATTGGATGCAAATTTAACATTAAAATGCTCAAAAATGGCATTTCACATTAAAATAATTTCCTAAGTCAGAAAATATTTTCAAATCTTTGGTGTTCAACAGTCTTTGAGAACAGCTTCTGACAGAACTTTAATTATGGGGAGGGCTGGCCTGCCATCTAGGGGAAAATCTTTGATATCACATTGGTTTATTCCTACATGGGTACTTGCTGTAGCTACTGTATGAACCGATAGCATCTTGGAGACAAATCAATACTCGGTGCACTCTTCTGTCTGCGACATTTTGGTTAACATATTAGTTTTGACTAGAGGTTAAAGTGAGGCTTGTCAGGTTGGGGAACCTGAAGTTCAGGAGTAGGGGGGCAGGGGACCAACTACATTTAACAATATATAAGCCCATGTTACATTTGCTATTAAGACTGGAACTTGGTATAACTCTTATCTATTAGGTATTTCTAAGAACACAATAAGCTTAAATTCAAAAGGATGACTCGTTCTAGAAGAAAATAATTTTACTTAGAAGCTATATCAAAACATGTCAGCATTTATAATGAATCATAATTAATTTGAAGCATTTTCTAAATTAACTTTAATTTCAGACGTCAAACGGACATAAATGTACCGAATATTCAGTCTAAATGTTTGCTCTTCTCACAGAAATAAGACTTTAAAAGCATCTCTCCTGGTAGCTACACTTTCACCATCTTTCTATCTAAAGTTCTCTCATAAATTTCAATTCAGAATTGAGAGCCACGTCTCTTGTATGTCTCTGTACTGATGTCTCCCCAGGTATGATCATTTATCATTAAATTTGCCTTCATAAAATGTTTTAGAATATGTATCAAGCAGAAAACGTCAGCAACACATTATACATACAGATATAATAAACAAATGTAAAATGAACAGCACGTGTTAGCTTTAAATTTATGCTTTGATCACATGACACTTACTGAGCAGTCTTCACCTTAAAAATTATTTTTTCATTCCTTGGAAATACAATCACTGTACCCTAAGCTAGCAGGAATATTACGTCATACTACACAGAAACAGTTTATCATATATGCTGAGCTGCTAAAAAACAACTCAGATTTTGAAATGGTGACACCCAAGACATCTGAGTAACTTTTAAAGACAGCCACTAGAGTAGTACTCAGATTACACTCAGTCTATCTAGGTAGCGCTAGCTAACGTCACGTCTGAACCGTGAACGCATCACAGGGGTGAGACGGGAAAATGACGCATGCAGGCGGGGTCATGTGGTCATTTAACGGTCTCTGTGGCGTCAGCTGAAAGAACCACCGGACAGCAGTTCATAAAAGCTGAAATCACTCGACAGGATTTTATATTAAACTGCCAGTCAGACTGCATTGCTCATTAACTGAGTTTTACTTTGAACCCCTGTTTGTATATTGGATCATGAAGGTTAGCAATATGGAAAGACTGTCCATCGTTAATTCTGAATGTTTGCGTGTGTACAGTATGCAATATGCAGATATAAGAAAGTAAGTTTATTATTAACACAATATCTTAAGCAAGATTACATTTATTTACATTTATAATTGGAAATTAGATGAAAATAATACTGACAGGTGTGAAAAACTGACAATATATATGTCGGCATCAGCAAGGCATAATGTGGAAAATGCTATATGAACAGTCTTTATTTTCCAGTACTCCATTTTGAAAGTCCTTTCGTCACAGCCAAGAGTATTTCAAACATTAGACACCAGAGGACACTGTCTCCCCATAAATGTTGTATGAATGTAACCAGAAAAATGTTCCTCTGTACTATTGTTATACTATAACAGCCAGGGGGTGTTACAGTGGGGGAAATCATTAGAAGTATAACATATTTATTCAAAGATTATTTATTTGTTCACCTCACAGAGAGTGAAACCAAACAAGTATTTAGTACCAATAACAGGATCCAAACAAACTGAAGTATGAGCTGAGAGTGTAACTGCTACAAATCATCAGCCTCTTGCATGTCCCTGCTTCATATTTCTCTTAATCTTTACAGCCATTAGATGATCTCTGTGGCCCCAGCACCTGTGCATTCACAGCTAAGCTGATGCCATCAGTTGAGCCTCCTACTGCTATCCTGGTTCCACCGACGTTGTCCTTCTCCCAGTTTCCAGCAACTCCTCTGGGCTCCTGAGTCCTGTCAGAAAAGCTTTGCTTCACAGGGCCCCACAGGTGCCAGCCAATGGTGGCATGAGAAGACATCACCACGTGATGATGTTCAGCCAATGTTTGCCACCCACAGTTGCACACTTCCTGGAGGGAAAGTACATTCAGAGATCATAAATGTTTCTATTTTTAATCTCTCTGGCAGAAAAAGAGGAGCAAAGCCGCCACTTTTGAAACAATGCCTTTAAATAACACAACATGTGTGTGGTTTCACGAGCACAAAGCAAAAAAAAGGTTTTCATCATCGTTGGCCTTGAATGCTTAACAAAGAGACACATGTACACACGCATATAGGCCAACACACACACACACACACACACACACACACACACACACACACACACACACACACACACACACACACACACACACAAAAACAAACACACACACA
>VURO01013501.1:31024-50331 GCA_015108175.1 Pelvicachromis taeniatus | reverse complement strand
ACAACAAAAGGGTGACTGCCCCACTCTCCTCTCAATTGGACCGCAGTGACCTCACGTGATTGATAGGCCTCAGTCCTACTTACTAGGGCTCTTTGTGCCGCTGTGGTTGTCATGGTATGTGGCACACGGGGCCTCAGCGCTGCTGCTGCTGCCGCTGCCGCTGCCGATGACTAAGAGTGAGTAATCAAAACAGTCGTAGAAACTGGCCTGCCTCACAAAGATGGTTGTTACCATTAAAATGTCATCAAACACTTGATATAAGGCCGTGTTTGTGCTTGCGGATAATTGTCTATCGCCTTCGTCAGCTGTGGTGCACTGCCAGGCTGTTTGCGTTGTGTCTGTGCGCAGTTAGTTAAAAGCACTATGTGCACACAGGCAAAATATGTGGCTTGAAATCTGAACTTGTGTGTGTGTGCTCTATGTTAGATGGTTTGGATGTGACATGTTGGCCTTATTGGCTCTGTGTCACCTGTTCAGTTCCATTAGCAGACATGCCAGTTGTTGTCATGGGGAATTTGTCCATCATCAGTCACAAAAAGACACTGTATTCATAATAACAGCTTATATGGCAACCCAGCTTTAAAATCCCCTCTCCCTCTCCAGTGTATCCACTTCAGAGACGTAATAACAAACGGACACAAAAAAATACCCTTTATACACACATGGTACCAGCCTAAGACTTCCATCCTAGCAACAGTTCCCTCTGGGCAGTCCCATGAAGCTGGCAGTTAGATCCTTCCAGTAAGATCTAAGATCAAATCTAAGTTCGCAGGTGCCTTTCTGTCATTGGTGGATCCAGGGGACGGTTCCTGCGGATTGGCTAGCTACCTGGGGACAACGTATTTCATGACACCGCCATGGACGGCCAGCCAGTCCTCCTTGGCTCACCCCAACCAGCAGACTCTGTTACTTGCCCAGTGCTGTTTTCTTTACTCGGGAGCATGTAGCGGTGGACCACCCTTTTGGTTTGATTACAGTTTTCTCATGTTTTGCTAGTTAGGGATGTAAGTTGCTGTCGCTTGGTTCAATTCTTTTGAGTAGGCATGTTTCATATATCCTTGAGAGAAGCTCCTTTTGTTTGTTGTTTTGGCGTTAGGTCCACCCCGAAGTTAGAGACCGCTCCTTTTCTTTGTGTTAAATCCACTCGTAAATAAATCACCTATTTATTTTCATATAAATAAATACTCATTGTGTGATGTGCTGCTTGGGGTCGGATGGGGATGGATCACCCTTATGTTATGGTCTGGCCACCCCTAGACAGGCCATAACACCATGCCACTGGAAAACCTTAAAGAAAGGCACCGATGCCAATCAGATTTCTGACTCTCCTCAGCTGGGTACATCTGACACAAATTCTGAGCTCCATCCAGATATCAAAGCACCTCACACTATTGTTAATTGGGTTGCTAGGCAAAATTCCTCGACTATTTGGTAAGTGGTTGCTGGCAATCGCTAGCTTGAAACTGGTATAGGGTGCTGCACTGAAAAACCTCCATACGATTGCTTTAGTTTTTAGAAGGGAGTGTTTATTTCGTTGACCAATAATTTTCACCAATAACCTTTTTTTTCTGACGAAAACAAGATTACTTTATAAGAAGTAATGGATGAGAACAAAAACTACAATGAAATGTATTCACTCATTTGTCAATGAATAAAAACTAGATTTAAATGTCCTGGAAAGACAATATCCAATCAGAACTAATTAATTTGTGTAGAAAGGCAGGATGAGTTTGGAAGGGATCCAATCAGATGTAATCTCCCTGTACAGTAAGCCACAACTTTTACTTTGAAGGTGAGCAACCACTCTCCAACTGACTGGGGAATTCAGAGACCAAAGGGACCAATGGTTGCTCTGTGAGGCCTTCGCCATCTCATCCTTTCGGTTTTTACCCAGAGCTCCTTGAACCAAAAAAGTGTCATCTCCAAAAGAAAGCAGAGAGGTGATTCTGGGTTTCTGTAACACCATCGCCATCCTCACCCTGTGAAAAATAAACTTATTTTAGTGGAAATACTTAGGAAAACGTTCTCTTTATGTCACACAGTTTGTATGCACTCTTTAATAAGCCTGCACAAATCCTGTCCCACAGCAGTTACTCACAATCTTCCTTCAGTTTCCAGTAAATGTAGTTACTTCAACAGCGTTTCCTTGAATGAGTGCTCTTATGCTTAAACACACATATTTAACAAATACACTCATCAAGACTTTCCGTTTGAAATATATACAATACATTTATATATATGTAAAAAAAACAAAACAACCTTTTCTGTGGTTTCCCTTCAAACGGGTGTTTGTAAGCTGACTCACTGGCTCAAGTACAGCAGATTTCCACTTCCACTTTGGCCCCTTCATCTGAGACGCTGCAGAAAAGCAGAGAGACAGCAAACAGGAATGGAAGGAGGAAGAAACGGAGATCTGGAAGCCATTAGAAGCTGGCAGCTGCGGCCTGGAGTGGCTGATTCAGAAGACGGGAGAGAACGAGAGAGAGAAGGAGGGCACGCCACATGATTGCCATAATGATTGTAATATCTGTGCATGTGTAGGTCATTAATGTAGAGCCTTGTGATTTAACAGCAGGGAAGATGAAGACTGTAAAACGGCATTTCCAAAGGAAGTCTTTACTCTGCCAGCATGTCCTCTAGGGAGTTATAAAGTCTTATCTGCTCGTGTTTATCCATCCTCTCCTTTTGAAAGGTTCACAGCTACCACACACACACACACACACACACACGCACTCTCTCTCTCGTTCTCTCTCTCTGTCTCTCTCTGGCAACAACTTCTTTCTCTCCACTATACGCATCTCAAAAAAGAGAGAAAAAGAGAAATGTAAATTGTCCATGTACATGGGATTATTTGTTAAACATCTCCCCAGAACAAGGACTGTCCAATCATATCCCAGTAACAGTAACCAGGCACAGCAAAGCTGTCAAACGTCAGATTTTCAAAGATTTGGGGAGCCGTGTCTTATTTCAGTCATCCATTTAAAACATTTTTGATAAATGGTAACATACCGATGCCTATAACATAATATTTCTCATGATAGAACTGACAGTAATGGACCAACTAATAGAGGTTTTTCTGGGCTGATACTGAAACCATTTTTATGAAGAATCAATTCATAAGATTACTGTATACAGTGCTATCCTTCATCTACTCTTGGAGTAGTCTGGATTTACAGTAAAGAGAGAATGAATGGGTCAGTTCCAATATTTAGTGTTACCTGTTACAGAGCAGAGTGCACCATCAGATTACTTTTTCCTTGTGGAGGAAGTGGTGGCTGTAGCTCATTAGATAGAGCAGATCATCTATTAATCTCTGCTAATTGGAAGACTGGTGCTCCAGTCTGCCAAATATCCTCAGGCAAGTTGCTAACCCCAAGTTTCTCTCTGATGCATTGAAGTGTGAATGTTAGATAGAAATCACTTAAGCATAGAAAAGGTGCTTGAGTTCTCAGGTAGAGAAGAACCAGTCCATTTACCTTGTAACAATTAATTTTTAGTAATCATGTAACACATTTCTTTATACAAAACACCATCTGTTTCTATTAAATTGTTACTGCAGTGGTGAAATATATTCAATCCTGTGGATGTCAGTCAGCATGTTAAGGTCAGACAATGACATTTACATTATTTTGTGTTAGAGTGACGCTGTCAGTTGGTAAGGAGCTCTTTTTTTATATCTTGATAATTTCAGAAGCTTGTTGAAAAGGAGAATAATGCTGATGCTAAATCTCCAAAACTGCAAGAGCTAGTTTTTAGTAAAAGCTGTCATAGTCATACCTGTCAGGGAAAAAGTAGGCTACACACCCTTTGCACAACATAACCAGGATGCACCAGCTGAATGCAAAGATAATGTAACAGATGAATTTTTAATGACAGTAGTTTTGTGATGTAACAAGTCACTTTCCAGCAATATACACTGATCAGGTTTAAGATTATGACCACTGACAGGTGACGTGAATAACACTGCTTATGTTTTCATCATGGCACCTGTTAGAGGGTGGGGATATATTAGGGAGCAAATAAAGGATTTTTCCTCAAAGTTGATGTGCGAGAAGCAGGAAACGTGTGAATTGTGATGACCAGACGTCTGAGTCGGAGCATGGGGTGCTCCCAGTCTACAGTGCTCAGGATCTCACAACTTACAGGACTTAAAGAATCTGTTGGTAACATCTTTGTCCAGATACCACAACATGCTGTGATGTTACTCTTCTACATGTGCTGCAGACTGTGCTGAGAATATTGTTGATATTGGAGTTCCAGGTAAACTGTGTGACGACCCGATTTCTAAATGTAAAAATGTTTTTATTAATACTGGGATTTACATGAAAACTATCGGCCATCATCAATCAGTATATTGGTTGGCTTAGATAAACCTATAAGCACAGCAGTACTATGAAGTGCTATTTTAGGCAACTGACAGTCAGTCTGAGCATATGCTAGCTAACCACAGCTGATAAAATCTATTAGCAACATTTCACACTTGCTCTGATAGCATCTTGCACTATCAGCTAACAATGAAAAGCATACTTTTGTCAACCCAGCAGATTCATTTCCCCCCAAAACCATTATCATGTATCATAACAGTAACTACACTAAACAGGGCTCTCATCCTGGGACAATCATCACCTACATTCGACTCAAAGACTGGTCAGAAAGCATAATCTGGTGCATCCATGTGAGTCAGGTTAGTGCCAGGAGAGGAAGTGCAGTGGGTTGCCATAAATAGAGAGCAGACAGATTCCACAGGAACGACTCCAACTCTCCAATATCCTGTTCAAAAAGCAGCGGGTTAGCCACCTTGTACGATAGGGGACTCTGGGTTTTCACCCATGACTCACCGATGCGACTCACTCACAAGGACCCACATCGCACGAGTCATCACAGATTCAAACTCATAATTGTTCATATTCAAATAAGGGGTAAAGTTAATATTGCATGTAATGAAAATGTATATATGCAAACAAAATTATATAAATACACACAAAATATGGATGTGAGTCTCCATAGTGATGTCAGCGTTTGTGATCCAGTGACAGTCGGTGATTAATGGAGAAAATTGTAAATGTTTGTTGCAGGCCTGCGATCCTAAATCTAAAATAACAATACAAAGACATGCACACAGAAGCATGAAAACACACATTCACAAGACTTCCTTTATTTGGCATGCGATGTTCATCACTATCACAAGTCAAGCCACTGCTTTCAGCCTGGATAACCACTTTGTTCGGTGGTGTGCAACGTTAAACGCTGGGTCTGTCCCGTTTTTAAATGTGCACAGTCAGCTTCTCTCCACATTGCTGATTTTCAGCTACAAATCAACTGAATGAAGCATTTCTGTCTCTCTCTCTCTGCACTTTTTTCACCTCTTTATTTTCTCATTAAGTTTTTTTTCCCTGTTTCTCTTCACCATCTCTGGTGGTCTGACTTTAACACTGCGGTGGTCTGACAGCCATGTGGGCCTCCAGGTCAGCACAGGGAAAAGGCAGACACTGACTGGCTCACAGAGCGCACTTACAGAAAGAGAAAGGGAGAGGGGTTTTCACCTGGCATGAGTAACGCTGTTATCTAGGAAGAGTAATATTTATGGCTCTCATAGTGAAAACTGAAATAAAAGCCACAGTTGTAACTTGTTTACTTTACATTCTGTAACGATGAAGGCTTTTTAACCTCTTGATGTTATGCAACTCAAACTGCAAAGACTTGAAATTTGAGAAAATCCTGATTTTTATTTTGGAACGGACCTCATGAAGAGCTTGTATTGAATTCTGGCTTTTAAGCTACTAAACAGCATTACGTGCATAGACTGAAAGATCTTGAGAGTTGCTGCCTTTTTGTGGTTCTTTCATAGGTTTTTTCTATATATCACCTATATCTGGACCCTGTATAAACACAGCACGGGCTTAGTTTGTGTTGCTGGATCAGGCTTGTCCTCACTGATGTCTTGAACTTTGCCAGGGCTGGAGGGTGTTGGGTGCAGGATCTCTTACTATTATTATGTCTCACAGAGGTATCACATGTTGGTCGAGGTGATGGGAATGATCTACGCCCTTTTTCACACCTTGGCTCATGTGAGAACTGATATGATCATAGTGGGTTAATGACCCTCAGGAGCACACGGACAGCCCCAACTAGTGGTTTATTACCTGGGACTCTCCACCAGTTGCTCTAAAACTGTAGAAGCCTGTTGAAGGAAAGGCAAAATGTCCTCAAAAATCTCAAGAAGTCCAGTTTTCTTCTTTTCAAGCTCTCAATATCTCATCTTTGCTTTTTGCAGATTATGTACTTCTGTCAACAGTGACCTCTAGCTTGCACTGCGGTGGTTTGAAGTTAGGAAAAAAATAGCACCTAAAAGTCTGAGGCCACGAGTGGCCGGTTGGAAAGAGGGTGAAGTGCTTAGTTGAAATCTTGTTCATAAGTTGAATGGGAGATTGTCATAGACAGATTGCTGGGATGTTTACTGTGATGTACTGGTCTGTTGTGGTTTGGCTAAGTTCCGACCATCATCTATTGTGATGAACTTTGGGACAGTGACCGAAGAATGACACAAGTAACACAAATGTGCTTCCTCTGAAGCTGATATAGAGTGATATAGACCATGGCCGATATTGTTGCCAGCATTAATGCTCATGTGTGTTAATTACCTTGTGACTGTGTCAGAATACACAGAGCCTCACAGTTTGTTATGTATGGGGCAGCGTAGCTGCAGACCAGTCATGGTGCTCATACTGACCCTCATCCACCACCGAAAGCACCAACAATGGGCATGTGAGCATAAGCATATTTTTTGACCTAGAATATCTCTATGCCATTCTACAAGGATAAACAGCATATTTGTGCGCCCAGACAAGAGGTGCACAAGAGACTGATGACCTTGAATAATGCTTTTATTACAGCGTTTGAATGCTGAGGATGATGTAAGCTAGTCTGAATCATTAAAAAAAACAAAAAAACATGCCAAAACAAAACACGTTAGCTGTATGTAATACTTAATATCAGCCACTTCAGAAAGTATTCAGATTTCTTTGCTTTCATGCACATCTTATAGCTGTGTACACTTATTTTCACATGAATAGAATTGGCTTTTTTTTTTGTTTCAAGTCTCCTTTGCTTTTGCACTCCTAATTGTGGTCTTTTGCATCTTGTTTGCTTTAATAAGTCTGGAGGAATTTAGCAGAAGAAGATTCAAAGCTGCTCGGGTTCAACTCCGTGTCTGCGCTTCCAGTTCTATTTCCTCACAGTGAATATATAGGTTTAGGAGCATGAATAGATGTGACAGACTGGTTGCTACAAGTTTCAAATCTATGCCAGTAGATTTGCATATACTGTTCTGGCATGAACTGAAACCAGCAGCTTTCTGCAAACACCATTTGCAGGCAGCCATCCAGAACATGGAAAAACATTCAAATATGAGGCATCAATCAATAAGTCAATAAGATCTTGCATAGATTGAACTATTACAAAGTTTTAAAAAGAAAAAGAAGAAACAAATGTATAACCACAGACTGTACCACAACGCAGCAACACACGTGTCGGTCAAATCAGTCACTCATTGCAGCATTTCTTGAGAAAATTGGGAAAAGGTGCAAACTGTCGATTGTGAAATATAAACACTCAGCCGCTACTGATTTTGACTACAAAAATGCCGCAGTTACGAAAGAGATTGGAAATCTCTACCTGTTTACGTCCCTTTTCTTTTCAGGTCCGGTTTTAGCTGCTCACGAAATAAACACTGGAACAAAAGGATTTCAAATGACAAAATGCGATTTAGAAAGCGATGACAAAACGACAAAGCTACTGACAAAAGGAGTGTCTCGAAAGAGTTTTACACATTTTAAACCAAATGTTTTCAGATGTTCCAGATATGTGTGAAACTGGAAACAAATGCTTATGGGATTTTAAAAGAGCATTTTTATTTTATTTTTTTTTAGCAGTATGGCTGAATATTTAAGGTTTCTAAGTGAAAAGTCAAATATTTTCAAAACGATGTGTACTGAGAATGTAACCTGAGGACTAACTTTGCAGCTCTCACTGTTTTACACACTTGGAGCACCTATGCTCTTGACTGCTGAGTGTATTGTAAGAGACTGGAAGAGTATAATTTTTTGCATATTTTTCTTTTCTTGTTAAATTTTATATTGTTAAAGATAAGAAAGAAGAAGAAAATAAGCTCGAGGGCTTAACTGCGAACAGGCGATTTGATCGGTGATGGGTCACTAGGCAAGGAAGCAATCATACCTGCTGACATTTATAAGGTGTTCCCATCGGTTCAGAGGCTGTATTGATTAAGGAGTCATTGAAGCAACTCTAATATGTTTCTCTCTCTACACTCTGTCGTATACTCTTCCAGTGGTACAATGGTTATGTTTCAGGATTTATTCTTTTCTTCTTTTTCTAATGTTGGCTTTCTGTGATGCCAATGAGGTGTCATCTCAGGAACACGGGTGGACACACAAGCCCCAACCTTCTGTTTGCTGGTGGCAGCTATTCAGAAAACAAGTTGGCTAACAGGCAGAGAAACTGTGAGGGGTTTCTCCATGCCCAAGATACTGTCAGCATCTGGCTGTCTGATTCTGGTGGTCCTCCAGGTCAGGGATTAAAGGGAGACATTTACAGGGTCACAGAGCACATGTACAGAAAGAGAAAGAGAGAGGGGATTCAACTGTGGTGCCAAAGTATGTTATCTAGGAAGGGGAATATTCAGGCCCCTCATAGTGAAAGCTAAAATAAAAGCCACACACAGCACTGGCACTGGTAGTGGTGGTACAGTAGGTACACAAGTACACAAGTTATCTTGTATCTACAGATGCAAAATAGCTTGCGTACATAACATTAGCATTCCACGTATTTCTGTAATGACAGGCCTTTTAAGCAGTTTATGCATCTCTGTATGTGTAAAGTGAAGCTGTGGAACAGCCTGACATCCCAGCATGACTCAGTTAAAAACGTTGTAAAACATTATGTAAACATATAAGTGTACGTGTGTGTCTGTATGTAAATATGTATCACTCTCGGTGTGTTACTGTGGTTATAAAACCAACTATATGTAACAAATTGTAAGGGAGGATTTATGATTGGATAAGGAATAAACAGGAAGATGATTTTTAGTCACCGAATATGGAAAATGGGTGGGATTAAATAAGCAAATCCTTCTTCCTGCTCATGTTATGTTATTTTTTATGATTATAATATCCCTTATAAACAATTATTTACCCCATATACCCAAGTCATACAGCACGCAGCAAACTGGTTCACCTGCCATACTGTCTGTGACTTGGTGTAAGTCTATGGTTACGGTTCATTTCCAAGTATGGATCTTTGTGAATTGTGAATCATGCCAAGCTATTCTAGTATGGTCTCAGATTAAAAATAAACAGCTGGAAATAAGCAATAATAGGAGCCCTTTAACATATAGAGTTGGTACAGTAAATAGCTGCTCAGCTCTCAAGTGAATTTCACAAATTTCTTCTTTAACAACGCTGGTAAGATTTAGTTTTTTTTAATGACGTTTCTTTTATGCTGATAAATTTTAAAATTTTATCAGCAGATTTACTTTGGAAGAGTTGTAGAGTCAGACTATGGGGATTCAGATTAAAAGTAAAAGGTGGCTCCTCATAATTCATTCAACTATATGACTCTTTAAAGAAAGGGTGGAAGACATATGACAGTGGTGACCTTCTCTTCATATTGACGTTGGAGCTCAGAATGGAAAGATATCACTTCCCTTTGTGTTTATTATTAGCAGACTCGGTCATGGAATCCACCAAAAATAACTTTGTTGTGGTCAGATGCACCCATGATCTTCGCGTGCCGAGGAGGTGCAAGTGTGTGCTGATAAGCAGTCGGTGTGCTAAGATGATCGAACGGTTTCTCATCATTTTATGTCATTGCTGTGTTGTATTTTTGTCCAAACGGCTTTCAGAAGAAATAAACACGACATTATGCCACACCTACAGTATCAGTAATGAAACAATCCGGAGTCATTTACATGTGAAGTACAGTGATTGATTGATTGATTCACACCACACCAGGACGTATGCACACATTTTTAGGCAAAATAAAAAACTGTAAATATGTGATTAAGAAATGGGGGGAAAAGGTTCCCATCACTCGCTGTCTATGACTACGTGCTTACTGCCACTCTCTTCTCTTGGAAAAATCCCTCTCAGCAGCCTGATGACTGTAACAGGAGGCTAAACCTTGCTCTCCTTTCTAAATGGAAACATTTATGTTACACTTAACTTTGTACCGTGCCTCTTAAAGCTCTCTTCCTCTGTTAGTTTGCCCAAACCTGAACGAGGGTGAGGTCACGACTTCCATCGGTTGTGGTTTCTTAAATGATTGAGCAACAATGTTCATTGACGCAGACATCTTTAACTCTGATGACTCGACTACTGAAAAATTCTGGTGTGTCTGTGTCAAGTCCAGCAGCGGATCGCAAAAGAATCTAATCCGATGAACAACGACGGAAACGCAAAGAAGGTGGAGATAAGAAAATTCTTGGCAGCAGAGAAAAAAAGAGTGAAAAAAAAAATCATAAACTGTGATCACACCAGTAGCACTGACATCATCATTGTTACATCAATGCAACTATGGGTAGAAATTACAAGCATTAGAGAAGATGGTCTAGATATCGTTCTTCTGGGGAAAACCGCTGTCGTCCCTAATGATAAAAAGTCTTTGCCCTCGTCATACTTACATGTTTCAGATCATCATACAAATTTTAATTAGTCAATGATAACCTGAGTAAATACAAAATTCAGTTTGTAAATGATCATTTTATTTATCAGGGGGGAAAAAGCTATCCAAACTACCTGGCCCTATGTGAAAAAGTAATAGCTTCCTTAAAGCTAATAAGTGGTTGTTCCACCCTTGGCACCAGGAACTGGCAGTGAATCTTTAACATGGCTGAGTGAGGAATTTTGGCTCAGTCTTCTCTGCAGAAATGTTTTAATTCGGCCACATTGGAGGGTTAGCGAGCTGGAACAGCCTTTTTAAGGTCACGCCAAAACATAATCATTACAACTTCCTGAATATTAAACCAACTTCCAAGTGGATGGTATTAGTTTTTGTTTCTGATATAATTTTATTTTTCTACAGTTTTCTACAGTTCACCCTAATTATGTTTTTGGTCCACAACCCCAGAAAATCCTTTGGAATTTGAAGAATGCTTTATAAATATGCTTCATATCATGTGATACTATGGTTTTATCACTAATAAAGCGATGTTAGCAGGCTGACATGTAAAATTACCAGTGATAAACATGAGGCCCAGGGGCCAGATTTGGCCCGCCAAAGACTCCAATCTGGCCCACTGAAAGGGGCATCGATTTTGGACTATACTTTCAAGTTGTACAGCTTTTCTTACTGATTAAGACTGCCACTACGGTGATTCATACTACACTACAGTAACTAAGTAACAGAGAAACATTTAAGTGACAGAGTAGTTCCTGTTTTTCACCGTCTGCACTGGAAAATTCTAGTTTAGCACGAGTCCACAGTAAAAAAATAAAAAAATAATAAAATGAAACAAAAGCAATTGTGATTTGACAATTGTTTTTCTGTAATTTATATACATTTATTTCAATCAGAATTCCTCAATTTATCACAGCAGCACTTCTCTAATATGTAGAAAGACGTACAGTTGAAACGGCACCGCTCTTTTCTTATATGAAGTTATCTCAGAGATTCAGTGTGGAGTTAAACTTATTTACACTGACAGAAAGGGGAGTTTCACTGGTCCGGCCCACTTCAAGTGGGCTGTATGTGACCCACAATGTAAAATCAATTTTTACATCCCTCTGTTAAATCTTGTAGCTTTTGTACAGCATGCTAGCATTTTGAGCAAACTGTAATTAGCATTTAGCTTCCAAAGAACAACAGTTGAAAAACTTGAAACCACATCCCAGAGAGAAGCAAGTCATGATTTAATTTCAAAATAAAAGATGCACATATATTTAAACAGAGCCCTCAACACTCCACTCTGCTTGACCATCAGCCACACTGGTGACAGAGCTTGTGCCGATGTTGCGTTAGGTTGTGTTACTGTCACGTGAATTCTTTTTATTCTGTCCTGCCATGTACACAACTCTGTTAACTCTGTTCACACCAAAATGTTTTCGCCTTGGAGCATACTGCAGTCGCCCTTGCTGAAGTGGCACTGGGAGTGAATTGAGCTCGGCATCCTGCCATGAGAGCTGCTGCTTTCGGGGCCTTTCTTGTAAATCCATTGTGAAAGCTTTGGGGAGTCTGACCGGGCAAGGAAAAATGAAAGTATGGTTCGGCTGCTGTTTGAGAGAAGGATGGAAAAATACAAAGATGGGAAAAAAATGGGTATTTGCCGATAGAAGGGGAAAAATCCTTGAGCTCTGTTCCTGTGTGGTTTGAAGCAGGGCGCAACTCCCAAGGGCAAGAAAAAAAATGCTTTTGATTGAAGTCCTTTGTGAGCTAGTGATACTATATACAGTAATACATGACATGGTGATACGGAGATCACATGAGTAGTGATGTTGTTTGAGATTCCTTTCTGTGTTACCTGATTCTTCACATCTCATGTTCTTGTGTGTATGTGTGTGTGTGTGTGTGTGTGTGTGTGTGTGTGTGTGTGTGTGTGTAACCCATGAAAAGCTTTAAAGTACTTTTGATAGACTCCTGTTTGTTTTCTCGGCACGAGATCAAGGTCACTTAGCCTTAATATTAGCTCTGAGGGGTTTGTATTGTATGTCACCGGTGAGAGAGGAGAATGAGCCCTTTAATGTCGATCCAAAAACCAGCCATACGCTCTGTAGCACTATTTTACAGGTGAGAGCCGTGTCAGCCTCCACGAAACTAATTACCACAGCGAGACCTTGCAGTAACACGGTGAATGCTAAGGTTTGTCCACACTAACTTCTGTAGATAAGTGCTCCGAACTCCCGTTGTGGATGAAATGGGAGGGCTGCGGCGGCAAAGCTATTCTCAGTGACAGAATCGGATTATGTGACGATCCATATGCAATCACTTTATGCCAAGGGAAAAGACAGACGTGGAGGAGAGATGGTGGAGAGGAGGCAGAGGGATGGGAGATGAAGAAGGAGGTGTGGGGGTGGGTGATGGGGGGGTGGGGGTGGGTGATGGGGGGGGGATGTGGAGAGGAGGAGTGGGAGAAATAGCAGGGTTGCCAGGACTCTGAAGCTTGTCTGTCATTCCGTGCGTCAGTCAGCCTATTCCCAGACTCAGACGCAGGTAGCCCACAGTATTTGCGCAAATGTGAGTATATTTACACACACACACACACACACACACACACACACACACACACACACACACTGAAGCACACAAAAAACACTCTTTCTCACTCATCAACACGAGCTGGAAGAGGGAAATATCCCTTTTTTTGTCCTCATGTCATAGACTAATTAGATTCCACCACCACAGCAATGCTTTTCCCCTCTCCACAATTTTCTCTCTTTTCTTACCTCACTAACACTCTCTGCCACACTGTAGCACTGCAGACCTTCTGGCTGTTTCCCTGGCAACAGCTGCTTCCTGTTTGTCTGTCTGTCTGTGTTGCTATGGATGAAGGGGTAGGGTGATGTTGGCGGCAGCAGGCGGCTCAGTAATGACAATAAAGTAGCCCTGAAGTGGACTTAGGGTTCACTTGGTAAACATTTGTTAGAATCATAGCATCACACAGGAGTGGCACCAGGGCCTTGTTCATCTATTCTTAGGAGTAATTAAATCATTCAGGAGGGAGCAGTGATACACCAACCTTCATTTTTTCCCCTTTGTTTGTGAAGATCCTGTGGACAGCTTTATAGCTCTGCCTTCAATTTATATCAGTGTTTCTCAGGGCCGATTGATTCTCCTGACCCAAAATGACTGCCCAGTACTCTCTTCCCCACTTGGATACTGTTGCTATGTCTGTCAAACTTTTCTGATTTTGCACAGTATACGTGTCATTTATAATTCACTCACAATTCTCAACTAAACAATAAATCTCCACACATGAAAAAAATCCTTCTCATTTCTATCTGACACCTGTTTTGCTTACTGACTTCAGGCTTTCAGCTAATTCATATCATGGAGGCACCATGGTTAATAATAATGCCAAGAAAAACCGAGGGATCTTTACCAGACAAAGCTCCATATAGTAGAAATTAAAAAATGGAAATAAAGGAACAGTATAAGACAAGTATAACTTGTTTAATAGGAGGAGCAATTAATAAAAACCACTTTCAGCAGCTTCCTTATTCACAAGAGATTACCAGAGTGGGTAGTTCCACATATTTCATTTTTATGCCCTTCCTGACACAACCCTAAAGGAATTTGGATCTCCTTCCAAAATTAAACCAGGGAGCTTTTAATGTTTGGCAAATGTGTACATGACTACACTATGCATTTCACAAATGCAGCAGTGTATTGCTAGGAGTAACAGATGTGTTATATTCCTCACAAAACCAAACTCTAATATTAAGAAACACCAACTCCTGTGAATGAACGATGAAGACAATGCAGTTCATCAAATGGCCACTTAAAGCTGGCACTAAAAGCAGCTGAATTGCCATCAAACTCTAATGTTAAACCCCCCATGTTTACAGGAAAAATAAACAATAGACATAGCTTCTTTTTAAGTTTAAGTAGAAATGGGAACAATTTGAACAACTTCATTAATATTAGGATAGAGGCTGCTTTGAGTAATCGGTGTCTACTAGGTTTCCCATCAGATATTTAAGGTCTCTAATTGACGTTTTGCAGACACTTGACCATGTGATGTTAACTTGTCCGTCATTCTGAATGTGTGACAGTCATGGTGACAATAAGACCTCAGGGACGCAGGCATAGAGAGCTGGTTGTCAAAAGAAAAAACAAGGCTATTCCCCAACTGGTTGCAAATGCTTGCTAGAGTTGATAGTAGCTGCAGGTAAAATGACTGCTAAAGTCACACTCATGTCAGTGACACCATGGAAGCAACATATTGCTAGGGAAAAATCTCTTATTGCTGCAGGCTTTGAATGCAAGGGAATTGGTCTACAAACTCTCTGGCTACTCTCAGAGCTGCCGTGAAAAGTGAAACTGTAAAAAGTGCAACACAAACTGGAAATGGGGACCACTTGCCTTCAAAGTAAAAGTTACCCCTTTTAAACTTTTTGGCTTCAATGCTGTGGCACAAATTTTACTTTAAAGCGGAACCCTATGGCGTGCGAAGCCCTTTTTTAAGCTGTACTACTGCTTGGCTAGTAGTAACAGAGTACTTGCAGAAAAACTACAGGCAACCATGGCAACCTGCCAGCAACCAAAGCAATCACTTTGGTTGCTGTTAACCAGTTAAGGAATACAAATTTTCCACAAGCAACTCGTTGTTGTATCACTTTCGGTACGGCAGATAAATCTCGAGCAATGCGCGCATGAGATGAGAAACCTCAATAGCGTTGGTCATTTTAATGCAATTATCGGACATGAAGTGACCTGCTGTGTGGTTAATTTTAACAAAAGCCAGTCGAAGAAGATTTGTTGAGAGATTCAAGCATTTTAATGGTGCTGGTTGGTATTACTCAGCAGGTATCTCTGTCTCTGAGTTCTACCCATTACAGATGCAGGTTATTAGCATTAGCTCAAAGCTTGGCATTCCACTCTCTTTGTTCAAGTGTGGTTACTTGTGATAAAAGCCTCCTGTGCAGTAGACGCTCCTAATGACAGTTGTTTTGCGTTTAAGGTCAGTTGGAAGCTAGTTAGCTAAGCATGCTAAAATTTGCAGCTTTTGTTAAAGAAAACAAACACAATGGTTATAGACAATGGTCTATGTTTTTAGAGCGAACCAGTAAAGGAAAAAGACAACTTGCTTCGTGCTTTTTAGTATTTTGAATCCCTCTTTGTGAGTTTTTATCCATTAGATTAGAAATCAGAAACCTGCACGTGACCACAAAGTTGAAAACCCTCATTCAGCAACGGGTGACTAATTACAGGATGTGTTTTGTCAATCTATTAACAAAACTTGGCAAATCATTTTAGATAAACCAGCCTGTGATATGAGCTGCGTAACACTCCAGTTACGCACAAATATTGTCCTCTTCTGCATAGCCCACACAGATCATCAGCATAAATAATCATTAGCAGCATCTGTGCTCTGGATACATAAATGCAGCGCACTGCTGACATACCAGATGAAGTAGTCAGCTGGACCCAATTAGACCTCACAGTTCTTTTAAGAAAGCAGGTCATTTCGGTTATTATTGATTTACTCTACAAAGTATCTATCTAAAGTAAAGGATCAAATGATGCAGATCACCTGCTTAATGAAGACTCATGTACAAACACTGTATATTATTTGTCAGTTACAGTTTGGATAACCTCCATGGAAGTGTTCATGCTCTGCTGACAGTGCCTAAACCATTGCAGAGTTCCCAACATGATGTCGGCCTCACAGTTTATTTAGTTACTGCTGCGTTGTTATCCCTAGCCAGCTGGGAATTTGCACAACAACCTAATTCAGTGGAACAGTCATCGTAATGTTGCAACACCTACGTCACAGAACGCATTTAATTTCTCGTCAACTTGACCTGTGTCGTAATTTTGATATCTGAAAAAGGATGTGTCAGCATTAGTGGATTGTTTGTTCTTGAATGTTTGAAAATTTTTTTTTTCATAACCTGTTTGTGAATCACTTTCATGTGTGTGAGTGAAGCTGAAAGTCTTGAGCGACAGATGAAATGAACGTGTCTTTGTACAGCAAAAAGCCATGATGGCATCTTGTCTAAGCATACCAGAGATGACTGAGTGGTGCTTCGTCTATACAAGTTGTTCGGAAAATCGCCCAGAACGATATCAACACTCTGTTCCCGAGGCATTTGTTTAAAGTACTTGACAACCACTGCCTTTTTTTTTTTTTTGGAAAGAGCTGGGGGTATACCCGTATTTTACAAGAAACAATAGCTTCTATTTGAGAAACTGTTCAAGTTCACAGGTACAACACATGGTAAATAGAGCATGTGGGCCAAGTATCTTGTTCCACACTGGCCTGATTCCCTCCCAGCTCGCACACTGTCAGAAGATAAAAGAGGAAACACAGCAGAAGGAGAGTTTGAAACACAGAGCGACTTCAAAGCTGGAGAAGAGTTTCTTTAAACGTGGTTCTCCGAAGACCACATCAAACACAGGGAGAGGCGAATGGGGGAGGGAGAGAGCTGTGTTGGGTTCATGTACACATGCACAGAGATGTGTGTGCGTGTATGTGTCTGTGTATCTGCATCACAACATGGCACAAAGTTGCAGAGATGCATCGAGGCTATGCCGGTCCAACCCAAGTGTAGAGAAGAAAAAGAGGCTGTCAGCTCCGATAAAGAGTTTGGAGTGTGTGTGCGTTTCTTCTCGTTCTGGGAGGCCTCTTCAGCACCCAGAGAGCACTTCAGCACAGCGGCTGCCAAGGAGATGATCAGAGGGTGGCCCCTCAGCCCACACACACGCTCACGCATACTCACCCTGCCGCATCAGGGCTCCCATCATGTAAGCGCACAGTCACACACACACATGAAGCCACACAATTCATGCTCTTTTATTGTGTATAAACCAGAGTGGGTATTGATTGTTTTAAACAGAGCGTTTACGACGCAAATGCTATTCCTAGGGCTTCGAGCACACCCACACATGTTCTCCCCGATGGCGTGCGTGCACAAGCAACATTAGCACAAATGCACACACGCACACACACATAGGGACACATTAAAACAGGCATTCTCGACATTCCTGTGAAAACCCTCCGGTATCATCTGCAGGCAACACCACACCATCACCTCTGACTCAATGGGCCTTTGTCAGAGAAAAACATGACCTTTCTCCTGTTTTAGCTAAAGCTGAACGTGTAGTTTCTGTAACCAGTAGTTACAGTAGGGGCAGCAGTGGGAAAAGACAGGGTGCTTTAATTGGAAACAGTGTAAAATATTCCAGTCTGATGTTTGTGTAACGTCTGACCCCGTGGCTCCTGCCTTTTCCTTTCTTTTAATGGTGTTCTTCCTATTTCTTCGTTATTTTGGCACTCTTGCAGAAGATTTATTGTGGACTTGCCTCCTTCCTGTCTGCCTTGTTCTCATCTAGGCTCTGCCTCCCTGCTGCTGTCTCTGCCCATTGGTCCGTCTGTCTCCACTTCTGCCCGTCTGTCTGTCTTGCTTTTGTGTTCGTTTCCTTCTAATCTGGCAATGATATCTACACCCACCCCTATCCCATCTAACTGATTACACAGCTGTGGGCTCAAGCTGATGTTTGTAGATAAGCTTAAAAAAATGTATTTTGATTTCTTTTTTTGTAAGACTTCTGGTTTGCAGCCGCTGATTTATATCACACATGGCACAAGGTCCCGTGTTCCCTGGGCCGAACAGTTCACTAGTGATACATATCAAATAGAAACGTTTATCCCCAAAGAACAACTCCATGTGTTGTTAGTTAATTGACTCTTGAGCTTGTATGAAAAATGACATATAAAGTGCTTTCAAAGGCCTGATCTTTAAATACTCCTAAACTCAGCACTCTGATAATATAAAAAGTGTAGTGTTGAGCATATAAACATCTTAAGCTTAGACTATAATCCTTTTCCATACACAAAACAATTCATTCAGGCAGCATTAGGCCTCCGGGGTCCAGGCCTGCCTAATCAATTCACTGTGCCCCCCTCTGCTGAAATCTAGTGATACACTTTAACTATAACTTCAACTGATTCATACAGTTTGCTTAAAGAAAAACTGATCACTCATAATTTTTCAACGATAGTAATTTAGTGCTTCGGCAGCAGTCATGGTAACCAGCATGACCGAGGAGGACACTGCTGGTTCATGGCTCATACCTGGGCCATGAACCAGCAGTGATGAGCCAGTGCACAGACTTTGGGAAGTAGCCCTCATGCCTCTTTGAGACTAAAAACAGCTCATTCATTAGCTTGTGCAGCTAGTCTTAAAGCGTGACCCTACTCAAAAATTACAAAACAAATGGAAATGTGTTGAGGATACCCATGTACTCACAATCAGCTGCCCTTGTGTGTGGTGAGTTTACTGACCCACTTCTGCACTTTGAGAAATTGTCGCTGCACTGCAATCTAAGACATTTAGATTCTAATTCATTTTAGATCTAAGACCCTTTTATAACTGTGCTTACATTTCTGTATGAGTATATCTGGCTGTTCGTATGATCTGCTGCTGACCCTGTTCACAGGTACCCAGTGTGTATAAATATGAGGCCAAGAGTCTATGTTTGAGAGCTTTGCAGTGCAATCAATCTGGACGTTGCCTTGACTTGGTGTGTCACAGGTTTGGGCAATGGTTCTTAAACTGTGGAGTAGGTCTCAC
>VURO01013501.1:0-31004 GCA_015108175.1 Pelvicachromis taeniatus | reverse complement strand
AGGAAACTGAACCAACAGGACTTTTTCTGATACTACTGCGCTGGTCTGTATTCATGCAAAATTCAACTGGGAGCCCTTCTTAATAGTTCTTAAAAATGACCAGGCATGAGCCATGAAGATTCTTTTAGCATCTGAAGTGTGGTATGCCAGGTTTTTTTAAACCACAGGAATTGCATTAAATCGGGGTAACATGAAACGTGAAAATGAACTCATTACATTGTTTACTGTAAATATTTCCGTCCCAGTCTCCCAGCCCCAACAAACATGTTGATCACGTGACTACAGTTTCTAAACTGTTTATGGTGCTCCTGTGCTTATTTTGAAGAAAAGACAGAAACTCATCACTCCCAACTGGATGTAATAGATAATGATTGTTGGGATTTTTTATCTGTTATTGTAGGGACTTTACCTTACAATATAAAATGCCTTGAGGTGACTGCTGTTGTGATTTGGTGCTATATAAATAAAATTTAATTGAGTTGACCAGTCCAGGATGGACCCTGCCTCTTGACCCATGACAGCTGAGGCTCCAGCTGCTCCAACATGACCCCAAAGTGTATAACTGGTTAAGAAGACGGATGATTCGGAAAGACTGACCTGTCTTAACTGACATTCAGTGGCTTTATTAAGTGATCCATCTGTGTTTGAAGTCAGCACTGAAACGCTGGAAGCTTATCGCAAGCACAATCACAATCACTTCACACGTTCGACTCTACGTTTGTCATTTATCATTTGCGTTTTCCACTGAATGAAAAAAAAAAAAACAGCCACAAATACACGCAAACATTCTCAACCAGGATGCGATGAGGGTTCGCACATCCTCTCTGCCCCCTCAACATCCTGTATGAAAACCTTACTACCGCAGCAGCACAGGAAGTCACGTCTGTGAAGAAAGGACATTGGGGTTAGTCGGGACATGAGAGAAACTAGCAGGCTGAGCTGAATGAAAAGGCTGATGCATACGTTCTGATCAATACAAATAGAGTTTAAGTTCAATACAACTTCCTGCTCGCAACAAAACGGGCCTGGAGATGAAAAGTGACAGGAATTAGATAGCATCTATTCATTACTGAATGAGACACTGAGCCAACTGAGTGCCGAGTGTAGTAACCTGCGTGAAAGAGTGTTTACTAATGTGATTGGGCTTGATGCTGCAGATGATTTGCCTTGGGACATTGTTCTACTCTCTGATCCTTCATAATTGTTGCACAGATGTGGGTGGCTCTGGCTAGCTAGCAAGGCAAGGAAGAGGAAGATGAAGAAAAAGAAGAGGAAAGAAAGGAGGGTTGATACATGCGGTGGAGACGGGTGAAGAAGCACCTGCTGAGTACACATGGCTTTGAATGACCCAGTTTAAGTGGCTGCACTCACGCTCGCATCAGTTTGAAGGGTTGCCCCTGCTGTGAGCAAATGCGGTTGCAAGCACATGGCTCCTCTGATCAAGGCTATTGGCAAGATGGTTTGTATTATCCAGGGGGCAGAGCAGAGATAGTAAGCCGGTTGTTTGGTCTGAGGGAGTTGGAGTGCAGGTGCATGTTGTAAACAAGGATAGTTAAAGGTGAAATGGGGTGGCGAGGGAGGCCAGGGAAGAGGACATAAAATAAAGCACAAAACAGAAACGCGTGCAAAGATAGATACTAATGATTTTTTTGGTTTTTTTAAATCTTACTATTCACATTTCATATTATACAAAGTCCCATCTGACCTTTGGAGAATCTGTGCACAGCACCATAGACTGTATATAAATGATGTACACATCCACCGAAATGTCCGTGGTTTGTTTTGAAGCAATAATGTTTGCATTTTGGCGCTACCATGAGGATTCCCTGGATTCAGAATGTAGGTAAAATAGCTAACTTGGTTAGCAAGGTGCATCTCAGATTTAATGCAATTAAAATACTAGAATTTCACACGACAAAACTGGAGCCCAAACTTTGGCACCACAAACACAGATGAGAGATCCATTTGAATAACGGAAGGTGAGGACTAGCAGTCAGCTACAGTCAATTCTGTCTGAATCTACTGACCAGTGAAAAAGCTAACTTTAAATCTCAGCTAACATTAAAAGGCTGTTTTACCTTCCAGTAGCTGTAGAAACCAAAATTTTTACAGGTAACAGCCTCTTAAAATGATTTTAATATTGTTAAAATCTGTGAAGTCTGTGTGTCTGTGAAGATTGACATGCCAGCTTTCTTCATATACTTTCTTTACGTGCTCATATTAGAGACAGCAGCATGAATTTGTCAGTAAGCATCACTTCCTCTGCACTGAGGGATTTTTTTTTCCCTTGACAAAAATACCGTCTTTACACCACACAGACCTACAGTATCATTAACTCTTTAATAGTCAACTTAATATTCAAATACTAATGTGTCAGCCTGAGCTGCACTGAGATGCTGCTTCTTCAAAGGGAATCTTTATATGTAATAATGTGAGGGTATGCAAATGTGTGGGTGAAAGAAGCGGATGGGGGAAGATATGTATGTGTGTGTGCACTCAACACTCTCAGCAGATAGAGACAAACATCTGTGTTTGTATCCCCTTCCATACAATAATTCACACACAGCATCCATCTTTTGTCAGCATCATAAAGAACTCGAGCACCACATTTAAATGCCCCAAATTCAGCTCTGAACCAAACGTGTATAGTCCGGATCCGATATCAGGAGTGTTTCCGAGTTACATAATGTAAACACTTGTTATCTTGGCAAGAAGTTAGCTCTACATAAAAACAGATGACAGTGTACAGTATACATGCAGTAAAGTATCCAGTATATACATGCAGCTGGAGCGATCCTCTGGGTGAGCAAGTGCAAAACGACCGAGTTGGTTTGCCACACGCTCGAAGTGGGACAAAGACATATCTAACTGACTGCGAAGATGCTCGGCCACAGTTGCCCTCAAAGCGTCCTTCATATATGACACTGAAACTCGTTTCCCTCTTTACTGTTATGGGGTGTTGCAGCTTTTCAAATAGATGAATGAAGATACTCTCAAACAGTCACTTTACACCGCATCCTCATCTCAGAACGTCAATGGGATGAGAGTATGACTTTCGCTATTACTCACAGCAGAAGAGAAAGTTGACGGCTCCTCGCAGACCCATTGTTTTACTGCGAGGAGCCGAGATGCAAGTATATGTGCCCGTATTCTTACACGTATTCTTGCAAGATGCATGGATCTGTCGCCGAGTGAGATGCAAGCCTACGTGCTTGTAAAATGGATGAATAAGTAGAGAGCAGATTGGCTAGTAGTGTAGTAAGTTTGTGAGTTGGTGATTAGAATAAATCTCTTGTACTACTATCACTGTGAAAAACCCAAGAAGCTATAGAGAGTAAAGATAATCATAAAGTAAGAACAGACTTTCTCAGTTGCTTAGTACATGTTTAGGGCCTTGTTGTGTGTTTAACTATGAGTGTCAAGAAGTAAAGCGAAAACAGCAGCAGCAGCAGCACATACACCACCAGCGTGCCTGTGTGTGTTGTGCAGGTTGCGGGGCAGCTGTGTGTGTGCATATGCAGTATGAGGAGAGTGCTAGGGGGAGACCACCTACACTTCCACCTGCTATGCCTTTTAGAGGGGCCTCTTCAATCACAAGGCGGGGGTCATTATGGATGCGAGCCTCTAGCCGCCAGGCATTGTTTAGCTATTTCTGTCCTTGCGCTTTACAGCCAAACATCGAGCAAAAGCTCCATTAAAAAAACCTCCACTTCAAAACATGTGCAGGAAGCATCAGGGCCCCCGAACACGAAGCTCTCCCTTTTTTTCTTTTCTTGTGAAAAACACAAGCCCGATCTGTGATGGAAATAAGATAATTCTTCAAAATTTCACAGCGACAAACATTTCTCAGTCGTGGAGGTAGATGTGGTTAGAAATGAGGAGACCTCTTTGCCCAAGCTGACACGATGATGAGGAATGACAAAGCAGCAAACTGTTTGACAGGCACTGTGAAGATGACTAAGTCCAAACTTTCAGAGTGAGATATGAAGGGGGAAGATGTTGTTTGTTCTTGACTTCAGGGAAAACTATCTCAGGGCTTCGATTTCTGTCTTGTGTTCTGGTGGTCGTGTGCAGCTGGTTTTCTTAAAGTCTCGCACATTTTTTTTTATGTCTTAAAAGGTTTGTGTGAGTTGAAAGGTTAAACAAATGTATTACACGTACCTCCCACATTAAAGCAGTAGTTTCACATTTGCTAAAAAGCCAGACAAAAAGATCAAGCCCGCTTGCGTATACTCTAAATATGAAACCACAGCTAACAGCTGGTCTGGTTTGTTTAACTGGAACTGGAGGGGTGGTGGTGGTGGTGGTGGTGCAAAGCAAAGAAATTACACCCAGACCTCTACAACTGAAAATGTCAGTAATTAACAAGTCTTGTTCGTTAAACCTGGCTAAAGTTTAGATAAAACTGTTATTTCCATATGCAGTAAAATATAATTGGTGGTATCCCTCTGTTCTGGGACATTTCCACTGTTGCACAGCCATAAGTAGAAAGCATATGGCAGGGAAAATAGCAGGAGGACCCCAGAGCGGGCATCAGTAACAACAGATATGACAGCGATTAAGTCAGACACAGGACAAAGTAAGGAGCTGAGGTGGAGGTGGGTTGCAAAGCAGCTTGCAGGGGCAGCAACACCTGTGCGCAGGCTAAAGCAGCTTAAACAGAGCCATATAGGAGTTTAGCCTATTCACATAACATCACAGTATGACATTGATCAAGCAAATCATAAATTAGCCTAATTTATGATTTGCTTGATCAATGTCATACTGTGATGTTATGTGAATTTGTGCAAAGACAGCTGAGGACTCACGATTCTCTATCTACAAGTCTTCTCATCTAATCGATCTAATCTAAAAAGTTAATCAGCTCATTTCGGAAAAATGTGCAACTAGAATATCCTTTAAATCTATCCACTTTAAAGGAAGCCAGACACCATTCTCTGTCTGAAAACTAGTAAACAACTGTGCCTTGCAAACAATTAGACAGTAATTTGTGACTGAAGTAGACTCCCAAATAACCCAGTGAGAGTCTATATTTGGTTCGGGGCCTCCTAAACGCACTACTTAAGGTAATCTACATTAAATGTGAGAAAATTAGTGTGCCACTAACAGACCACAAAGTGCTAATTGTGCTGCCTGTGGCTGCCTCTGCTGCCTCCATCACAACCTGCAGACGGCTCTTAATACCAACCCTCCGCTTCTGTTTAGCAACAGGATCTTTGTCAGAGCGCGGCAAACAATAATTGTCAGCTAAGGGTGAGATACAAAAACATGCCTGATAGCAGGCTGAGCTGAGGCACAGGGCACTGCGATTGGTCCAGATATGCTTTATATATCTTGTTTTCCTTTTAAATAAAATCAGGCGTATTTTAATTTATGCTTTGAGCAGATCCTCGTAACGTTGTTTTCGAAAGGTGCTGTGTGAATACGTTGTTGTTGTGTGAGCATGTGTGCTCAGTTGCACCAGTAAAAGTGCATTTACATATGTGAGTAAGAGTGTGACTGTGAGTGAGAGCGGTGTGCCGCATCTGTGTGTTTGTGTGTTTGTGTGTGCACATATGAGTGGTTGAAATATGTGGGTGTTTGTGGGGGAGTTGGATGATTTTTGCAGGCACTGATTCACTCCAGGGCATCCATGTCCAGGCTTGTTGAAGACATGCCGGGTCCTGGGCATCGGGAATGGTGCTCAGTTACAGGATCACGCAAAGGCTCCCTGAGGCTTAACAGGAGTTGCAGACGCAGACAAAGTCAGAAAATCTGCGGTCTTTTATGTTGACAGTAAAAACTGTGTGTGAGTGTTTGCCCCAAGAAAGTGCTGTCACTGCAGCTTTTCTCTGAGCTGCTGCTAACCTGAGAAGATCTCAGTGGATTTCTATCAAACAAGCATCTGCACAGAAACAAACTAACAGCACTAATAGCTGCACGTTAAAGAGTGGCTGTGCTGTTGTTCAGGTGTGACATATGAAAGTGCGTGTGACTACAAACTTACTCACAATATCTGGAAGCTGTACCTCCCTGTTCTCAGTGATGTCATTCCCTTCAAGGTTGTGACCTTCATTCATAACCCCTCCACCCTTCCCTGAGGGATTCCCCAGTCTGGCTTTAGCCACGTTATGACGTCCCGCTGTCTAGATCTGCAGAGATGTTTTTGTTTGGACTGGGAAGGAAACCGGGAAGTAGATCAGACAGTGAAGATGAGCCTCGGCACAGACAAGAAACAACTGCTGACAGGCAGCAAAGTGGAAAGGGGAGTTTTGGGAAGCATATGTGATTATTCACACACACACACACACACACACACACACACACACACACACACACACACACACACACACACACACACACACACACACACACACACACACATGCAAGGAGAATTTATTCGTTATCAAAGTGAGAGCGGAAAATGATGGAGTAGCTGCTTTCCAATTCCAAATGATGATTACGAGCTCCAGGGAGGCCGGCATGGCAACACACAAGACGAGTTTTGTTTTATTAAAAGCCAAAGCCATGTTTTGACCATGTGGCAGATAAAGAACCAAAGGAAAACACACACACTCAGCCGAGCGGCTGCGGCGGGCTTACTGAGCCAAACCATAACAGAGAGGACCCACTCAGAGAAAATCTCAAAGTTGTTTGGCAGACGGCAAACACACTGGGATCAAATGTGTGTAGACTTCGGCAGAGAAGAGGAATTCATGCAGTATATTTTATTTGCCACTTCAAGACTGTGAGGATGAAATGTCAGCCACCCCCCCCACCATCGCCACTCAACATGAACAGATGCACTCACACACACACAAGACGCAGTGAGGAAAGATCTGGAGCCAATTGTTCTCTCATGCCGCAACACATTCACCCCCGCATTCCCCTGTGTTACATTAAATGTCCTGGCTTTTAACTTAACTCTGAACAGGGCGACATTATTAAGAGCGCACTCAACATTCATTACCGGGGTTGCGCGTTCCTGCAGAAAAGGAGGGCAGGGCAGTGTAAACAGAGCAAACAGGGATGAGTGGAGCCAGGGGAGAAAGGCGAGGCGAGCGCGTTGACCTCTGGCGCTAACATCAGTGACCCACACTTTTAACTAACAGCTTTTTCTATCAGTTCTCTCCTCTCCTTTCTCTGCGGTACGTGGCCCAATGCCTGCCAGCAACGCTGCCCCCTGTAGCTGCGGTCAGCTACCTGACTCACAGCTCCAACAGGCGGTTTCAGGTTCACCGAGCATGACGGCCATGCGACCTTGCCAAGGAGGTCTCCGAGTCCTTTCGGTTTGCACGGCCAAGGACAGCCCTGCGCGTAAGCCCGTGCGGCTTTTTGCCTCCCTCCTTTTATCATTAATAAGAACAAGGAGGCTGTTTCCAGTTTGGGCTGATCTACACAGATGTTAAAAAGTCTCGAAGAGAAAACTTGAATCGTGTTGTAGAAAAAAACAAGAAAAACGTGCTTTTCCTGGGAAACAGTAAAACGTACAGTAGTTTGGTGCCAGCACGGATTTCCTGGCATACATTCGTTGTGAGGAAAGATGGACAGTTTTTAAATAATAGTGACATATAATGTACAACTAGTCTTCAAGTGATAGATTTAAAGATTTTTCCACTCTGGCTCATTTGGACTTGTCATGCACTCCCTTGGTACACTGCCTCGGGCATGGGTGTAGGCGCTAGGCTTCTTCCCTCCAACTATTTCCTCATGTAAGATCAGCAAGTTCTTTTTTTTAATTCTGCTTTTGGCAGTAGTTTGAGTTTTTTATGTGTCTATCACCAAGTCTTACATATATCTGGTGTTAAACCTGGTGTAATTGATGATTCCAGAGCAACTTGCGTTGGAAGTGAGTTAGAAATCCTATTTATAAAGTAGAAATAAAATACTAAAGAGTTCGGCCCTGGGGAATAAAATATTCCATCAATAATTTTGTTTGTCTCTGAAAAATGCATCTTAAACATGGTGAAATTGTGCCGCAAAACAGGCACAGAGTTTCTGAAGGGCGAACGGAGCTGGAAATATATTTGGTGAATAGTACAGGAATAGTACAACAGTAATTTATTCAACGACTGAACGAGCTTGGTATTTAGTATCTCACTGTTGGTCAAATATCCATCCATCCATCTGGACTGGAGCCTAGTCCTGCTGTCACAGAGTGACACATGGGGGTACACTGGGTTGCCTGTCTATCACACAGCTTAATATTGGTATGTTATGTGAAATTAAACTGAATAAAAAAAAAAAAATACTGTATAATTTCTTAAAAATAATGGCATGTTGCAAAACCTTGAAAACATTCTTTTACTGAAGCTGCGAGGCAGCGTTGGACGCAGTGATGCATCCTCCGTTAAAAAGTTCATGAACGCTAGCCTTCAAATTAGTGGCTCATGAAAAGGTTGCAGATGAACCATTAATAGATCAAAACAGGCTGTTTGGGGTTGACGGAGTGAAGAGGAGGAAAACATCATCGGGCCATCATGTGATGTTGATGATGATGCAAATGATGATGATGATGGATCACTCTATTATTAGACCTGGCAGTGAAGTGACCACAGTCACAACAGAGTAGAGCATCGCCTTAGATGAGAGGCCCCATTATGTCCAGAGGAAGGAGTCAGCTGCTTTGTCAAGAGGGCACTTCACAAACAAACCTCACTTGACTGAGCCCGTCTCTCTCTTTCCCCCTGCCCTCCCTAACCCCCCGACTCTTTTTCTGCTGAGTGGGTGTTTGGCGAAGTTTTGAAGGTCAGAGGAAAGACTCTAAAGCATGGAGCGAGCTTGGGGCTTTGACCTCTGATTGCCCCACACACCCCCCTCCCCCCCTGCTGCCCTAGCTGCTGTGAGTCACATAGACGGAGCCATCTCGCCCAACCAAAAGGACGACACGTTGTGGAGAAGCAGACGGCAAGTAGGCTGGCAGCCCGGCTCTGACAAAAGGAGAGTTGTGCAGAGGTGGCGAGGGACAATGGGACAGTTTGAGAGGAGGAGGTGAGGAGAGCTCAGTCCTCACAATAAGCAGGCTTATTGTGAAAGCCTGCTCTGTTGAAGGACTGAGTTTATAGGGTGAAGAAATTAAGGGGATTACCCAAGGTAAGGATTGATGACGTTATGTGGAAGTGTGTCAGTTATATTGTTTGTGCACTAATATTGCAAAAATATATCTATAAATCTGTATACATACACGACTACTGAGTAAAATATTTCAAATGCGCAAAAATGACAAAATCACAAATCTGAACATATTCACTGTGAACACGTTAGTCTTTGTTATATCCTCCCTCCTTGCAGATGTTCACATTGCGGTTAAAAAAACATCTCACACTCATACTCCACCCCGAGTGATATACGTGCTTGTTCCCACACACACTCATACTTAAGACACATACGCTTGTCTTATTCTTACGGTAAACAGCTTCCTCCCACCCTCAGGCTTTGCCTTCCCCAAACTCACCCAGGATCTCGAGCAGGTAACACTCAGTTGGTTTTGGCAGTTATCCATGTGATCCTGACTGTTTAAACCGAGTCTGTTGCCAAGCAGCTTGTCCTGCCCTGGAACTCTTTGAAAGTTTGCCCAAAAATATGCATAAAAAAAATATGAACACTAAGTCCTAGAGCTGGTTTTTGGGTATTAGTAGAACTCCTGTACAAGAAAGAAAAAAGAAAGCAGAACTTGAAGGAACTTCTATACTAGAGTACACAGAAGAACTCACAATCTAAACAGACTAAACAGAGATGTGACTAATCAAGATGTGACTAAGAAGTCGGACACGTTTTTTAAAATGATTTTATTGTTTTTGCAAAAGCTGCAACCTGATCCCTTCAACTAATCACCACGTCATCGCTCAGCTAAATCAACCCAAATTTCGCAGCTCTTCTGTTTATAATTGAGGGCGGTGATTAATAGAGATTGTTCTGAGCAGAAGCAAAATCACATATTAGACACGCCGTACATCTGTTCACACGTTTTTCTCTCCCACTGCTTAGCAAACATTAGTGCTTTTGACTAACATTTGGCAAGATGGCACGGTGCCACCTCACGAGTGTTCCCGTAAACACTCACCGCTCTGGACCCTGTGCTGTTGTTCTGTGCCAAAATGTCACTGGAAGTGTGGTCAACCTCAAACCCCAGTGCTGAATAAAACCTAAACCCAAGCAAAAGCAGAGCATCAGAAACAGGCAGCTGCACAGAGGACAGAATTTATAAGGGAGGTGGCAAAGTGGAGGCAAGAAACTGCCAGGAATTGTTGTTTTCCTCTGTTTAGCCATATTCCCATGGATACTGACAAAAAGGCATAGAGTTAAAATAGTTGTTCCGAATACCAGCAAATTACCTGCGATGAGGTAATTACAATCAGGCATGGAAAACCTAAAAGTGGTGATTTCAGTTAACTTTCCCAGTCATGGCAAGAATATAGCAAACGGCTGTCAACAGTAAATGTTCTCCTTTCTGTGACAGGTTTAAAAGCTCTCTCCGCTTTAGGCCTAAACACCACAGACGATGAGTTTTTAAAAGGCAAGTACACAGTATTACAGGGTGGTGGCTGTCACTATTCATACCCAAAGGGAAAACATGTTGAAAGCTTGAGCCAGCCGCCCTCCCCCTGCTCTGGCACAGGTTGGAAATACACTGAGAGGTATTCTGTGGATGAGAAAGTTAGAGATTAAATAATCAAAGGTGTGGCTGTGCTTGTTTTGAAATATACAGATATGACTGTATTCTTGTGTAATGTGCTGGGTTTTGTTTTTGTTATCCAGACCAGACTCAACCACCAAGGTGTAAACTTATACTTTTCCAGGCATGCTCGTGGGAAAGTTCGGCTAATTAACTTCGTTTTAACTAACAGATGGAAAACTGAGAGCGGGGTTAGTTTGCTGTCCCCTCACAGCAAGAAGGTCCTGGGTTTTAATCCACCATCTGGCTGGGGTCCTGGGAGTTTGGATGTTCTGGGTTGTCTTAAGGTACTTCCACTCACTGTCCCAAAAAAGCATGGGGTTAGCTTAATTGGTGATTCAAAATTGGCAGTAGGTGTGAATGTGAGCGTGAATAGTTGTGTATGTCTTTGTGTTGGCCCTGTGACAGATTTGTGACCTGTCCAGGTGTACCCTACCTCTCTCCTTTTAACAGCTGGATAAGGATCCAGCCTCCCTGTGACTCTGAAGTAGATAAGCAGAAGCAAATGAATGGAGGGAAAAGTGATTCAAGAGTAAGCGAATGGCTGATAATAGCAATAGCAAAGGTTTGTAATAATGCGAGGCATAAACTGTTGAAAAGGCTCTATGCAGATACAAATCTATACCTTTATTAAATAACAATAAATAGAAACAACTAGCTTGCTATGATGGATAAATGGGTGAAACATCAACCTTTTCCAGATTTAAGAAGTAGTCATAGATTGTACCCATTTATGTCAGACCGCATGTTAAAGTCTCATCTTAAAGCTGTGTGTGTCCACACAGGAAGTGACTAGCAGCTAACTGGAAACCTGAGACCACAGAAAGTAAATGACATTCGGTGACTTCAAGTGACTACGAGTGAAAAAAACCCTGGTCAGGCAAAGTGGGCGCACCCCAAGATAAACATTTCTCAAATTCAACGTCAGCTGCTAAAGCTAGCACATTTGGCTAGCAAACTGCAGCTATGAACAGTTAAAATACTATTCTTTTACTTACCAAAACCTTGCACGGTTTGTACCTTACAGAAGGCAATATGATTTATATGATTTATGATTTATGAGACAATTCCATTTAAACTCCTTTAAAATCATATGAACAGCAAACACAAGAAAGGTGTTGGCTAAAGCTGCCCATGCTAGCACACTCATCAATATAGGCTGTCATAACTTTCATAATGTTAATGGATGTGTTATGGAAAAACTTAACAGTACAGATGTTATTTATGTGGAAGGTTGCCATAGAGACTACTACCCTTTTTTTCATACCAGGGTGATTTTTAATGCTGTAAGCTGAGTATTTTAACATGGAAGTTGAATCATGGAGATTGGATCACTTTTAGAACGAGCCTCAAGTGGCCATTAAAGGAACTGCTGTGTTCGGCATTTCTGCGCTGTCATTCTTTCTGAGCCCTGTAGGTTGCTGCCTGGTAGATGTAAAAATGCAAAAAGAACAAGTGTGTTGTGGCTGCATGTCTCTTTAAACAAGTCAAGTTTCAATTTAAATCCAGGTCGGTGCTGGCAGATATAAATAGTGACATATTCAAAGGAATCTGACACTTTTGGCACCAACCTTCACGTCCACGTCTCGGTATCTGACCAAATCTGAAATATAGTTGCAGTTTCCCTTTCTGTTCCTGAATCACGAAACTTAAATATGTCCAACGTTTCCAGTTTACGATCTCACACTGAGGCTGACCTCTGACCTTTCAGAAATAAAATGTCAGAATTGCATCCCATCAGATATTTGTGTGCCATTTAAAATTTTGCCTTAGAATTCTTGAGTTTTGGCCAAGAATGTGCTTTTGCGAGATCGCTGAATTCAAATCAGGTGGACCTTGAGTCCAAACGAATGTTTGTGCCAAATTTAAAGAAACGTCCTCGAAGCATTTCAGGAGACAAGTTTGCGAGAATGGGTGGAACAGATCTACAGATTTAGTGATAATCTGCAAGCACAAGGGCTCCTGTCATGTTTGCTGTCACCGCAAACGCATAAAAATGACTGAAACAATACTTGCCTTTATTAATTGTTAAGTAACATCTATTTTATAATGCTTTCATGGGAACACATCTGGAGCATGGTGGGTGGTGTGAATATTTGATAGGGTTATAGGTGGTTTGTCACACTGATCATCTGCACATTTTAATGAAGATTCGACAGACACTTTTTGTTATATTCTTCTCTTATTATAATACACAGTCTGTCATGGCCTTGTCTTCAGTACACAAGATCAGAGATTCATCCCTCAGGTGCAGCCAGAGGATTTAAGCATCCTACCTGACTTGATTTGTGTGTAGAGGGATGCGGGATACAGTAGTGAAGGCAGTGGTGCTTGATTGTGTGGGCGTTGGAAGAAGTACAAACAGGAGACAAAGGTTTCCTTCTCCGCTACTGAGACAGGTGCTCTATTGAGGAATCATATTTCTTTTCTCTCAGCGCCACTATCCTACCGAGCAAATCACACTAACTCTGCTTTCAAATCTAAACAAAAGAAAGAAAGAAATGAGTGTTTTGTTTTGTTTTTTTTAAAGGACAAGGGTAAATCACCGATTATGACTCTTGCTCAGTGTAATCCCCCCTCTTTGGCTGTGTCGGACAGAATTTCCTCAGTTTCCTCTATTTTATGATCAAAGCTGTTTACTTCAGGCGACATGCCCAACATCAGCATCCTATCAGATTACTACAGGAGGAAGTGTTTACTCTGTGGCTGATCACAGTTTTCTGCTCTGCTGATGTGTGTCACTGCTGTGTGCTTTCAGGCGTCACTTAGAAGTGGAGCGGTCAGGTCATTTGAATATATTTATGTCAATACATGCGACACCCCTCCAAAAATATAAGAATATTAACACAAGATAGGATGTGTATTTTCATTTTTGGTTCATTTAGAGCTGTCTGTGAAACAATTAATGTTATTTTTCTAGAAAAACTGAACTTATCGTCTGAGGCAGAAAGTCCCTAACTTGCCTGGCCACATGGATTTAGACAGGAGCAGGAATGCTGCTGGAATGAGGCCTGGAGTAGGCCTGGCTTCCCGGTTCTCCAGAAGAGGAACTTATACGTCAGTGTGCCCATATAAGGAGCCTCGACTTCCTCCACGGGACCAATTGCAGTAAACAGCTGATGTTTGTTGTATATTTCATACCCAATGGATCCAACAACAGATTGTGCGTGAACTATTGGGCACCCCTTGAAGCTATAATGACATAATATGAACCCAAACCGACGCATTTAACGCAGTTTTAAGGCACATTAAAAAAAAATAAAAATACAAATGAATGAGAAAAATCAGCGATTTGCTTTAACGGGGTAATCTCACCTCCTCGCTTACCCAACAACCACTGATTCAACCCATAAACGCGCAAAGTCGTGCATAAATACATCGGGCTTTTCTATTTCTGACATCGGTCTCCGCTGCGAGCCCTCCTCGGAGCGCTCTCTTGCCTACAGGCTTGTTTACAGTCGCCTCTTCCCGGCATTATCGTCACTTGACGACGCACTCGATGGGCGCGGACACACGGAGTCTGTCCAATGGCAACGAAGCAGGGTATATAAAACAGCGCACATGAACCCGCCTGAACACACCTCAACAAGCACCAAGACTAACGCAGCGGCAAATAGGAACTGCGAGAAAGAAGTTTTTGTTTCACAGGATTTTGAAGAGAAATAAACCACAGCAACCAGACTCCGGGAAAGACTTTTGAAATCCGCTGATACTGAACTCTTGCAGGACTTTCAATCGTTTTTTTTCCGTTGCCCTCCATCCCCGATTTTCATTTTTTAAATTTGGAAACACTGTTTAAGAGAGACTACGAGTGCCCGATTTGATGCATGCTCTCTGCTGACACTGACTTTTGTTGATTACCCAGAGACTGTGTTTCTGTAAGCGGCCGGTAAGCTCACTTTTTTCCTACGACTTTATGTCTACAAAGATGGAACAGCCTTTTTATCATGACGACTCTTTTCTGTCGGCTTACGGCCACTCAGACGCGCCAATGCACGACTGCAAACTGCTAAAGCAGAATATGAATTTGAACTTGACAGAGCCTTATCGCAACCTGAAATCCCAGCTGAGAGCCGAGACAGACCTGTACCAAGGGGGGCAGCAAGACGTGGGGTCCCTGAAGCTCGCATCCCCAGAGCTCGAGAAGCTCATCATCCAAAACAGTAACGGTGTGATCACCACTCCCACCCCGGGCCAGTACTTCTACAACCGGGGCATCACCGATGAACAGGAGGGCTTCGCCGAGGGGTTTGTGAAAGCGCTGGACGAACTCCACAAGATGAACCAGATGCCCCCTCCTAACGTGTCCATCGGAGCCGGTGGAGTTACGACGTGTTCGCCGGCGGCCTCTAGCGTCTTCGGCTCCGCCCTGCAGCCCGAGCCCCCCATCTACACAACACTGAACGCCTACTGCCCGAACACAAACCTCTCTTCCTCATCCAGCTACCCCACAGCCACCATCAGCTACCTGCCGCCGCACCAGCAGAGCCACCACCAGCAGAGCTCGACGCACGGCGCGCACGCTTTCCAGCACGCACTCCCCGTCTCCGGACTTCATCCGCAGCGGCTGGTCACTCTGAAAGAGGAGCCTCAAACCGTGCCCGACCTTCTCAGCAGCGACGGCTCGCCCCCAATGTCCCCAATTGACCTGGAGACCCAGGAGAGGATCAAGGCGGAGCGCAAGAGGCTGAGGAACCGACTAGCCGCTACCAAATGCCGGAGGCGCAAGTTGGAGCGCATCGCCCGCTTGGAGGAGAAGGTGAAAGTTTTGAAGAACGACAACGCGGGGCTCTCCAACACGGCGTCGGTGCTCCGGGATCAGGTGGCCCAGCTTAAACAGAAGGTCCTGACACACGTGAGCAGCGGCTGCCAGCTGATGCTCACAAGCAAGCTGGAGGCGTTTTAAAAACACCAGAGACTACTAAGAAGAAAAAAAAAATGACTGAAAAGTGATAACACTGGAGTCATGTTCTGCATGCGCAGCACTGGAATTACCGGCTCGTGTGTAGTCAGCACCACAGGGCCGAGGGCTAGGTGTGGACGATACTGAAGGCTATTTTAGGGTGAAGACTGATTGTAATGGTACTTCCGGATGCTGGACACCCCTCACAGGACCATTCAACCCTAGAATCCAGGGCAGCATCCAGACTGAGCAGACACTGAGCAACACAGTGGGCGCACATGCCCATAAGTCGGGTTTACTAATGGTAGAAAATGGGAACGATAATTTGTTTTACTTTGTACCATCTTCTGTTTTTTTTTTCATTTGTTTTCTTTTTTGTTTGTTGGCTGCATTTATTCATTGTGTAAATTATTTCATGTGTCCGGTTGATCCAGACAAACTGATGATGTCCAATGTTTACAGTGTCTTTTTCTTTTTTTTAAATTTGTGTTGTATATTTAAGTAAAGTGTCTCAAAAATGAAAAATGAAACGGTGGAGTTGAGCGTTTTTGTTTTCACACATCTACACATACTTTAGAATAACAACAACAGCAGCAGCGGGAAAGAGTGGGAAGGGCAAACGAGGTTTTCTTTCCTACCATACTGTAACCATAACAGTTACTATACCTCTCAGTGAGGAACTCTTACACAAGCACATTCTGGTTGCGGTGTTTTTACGCACAGAGCGTAGCTTGCGTATGTAGGCCTTTCCTAATTACGCAAGGGGCTGTCCATATATGGGCATTTTGGTGACTACTTCGTCACAGGGGAGGATTTCTGGGAACCCCCACCCAGGTAACGCAAACAGGTTTCTTCTCACTCCCTCTATATACTGTATCGATAAGATTTGCGAACTTCATGAGGGTGGCGGAATTTCCTTTTGGTTATTGTGCAATTGTAAAATATACTAAACGGGAAGAGAGCAAAGTGCGATCCTCTTATCTCTTATCAGCTACATAAACAAGAGCTTGGCGTGATAACAGGAAGCAGTAATAAAACGGCTGTGATCGTGATGCTTTTTAATATTGTTATTTTTTAATATAAACGAAGATTCTTAAACTCGTGCGCCAGCAACCTCTCGGTGGCACTCGAACCTCAAAGTTGTTCAAGCATTTTTGAGGTGTCAGTGTAATTGAAAGCTCGCACACGACGGGATGTGACAGCGACTTCAGGAATGCCGGGGGCGTCTCAAGATGCCACGACGATTGGCAGAGCAGTAGGCGAGAGTGGGCGTCCGGAACGCGCAAGAGCATCTGTGTGGATGGATGGAGCTGTGCGCGCTGCCAAGGACAACATTCTGGTGGGACGCATCAGCGGCCAAATATGTGCGGCAGCAGGATCTCAGAAGATGGAGAGAGAAAGAGGGGGGGAAAAGTCCCGCGTTAAGAGCATGTGAATGAATCATTAAACATTTTGAGCTTTTTAAATGCCACAGGTTAAAAAAAATGAAAATAAATAAATAAATAAAATATGTATGTGTGTGTGTGTGTGTGTGTGTGTGTGTGTGTGTGTGTGTGATGCTATATGGTGGTGGGTTGAATGGTGCGTAGGGAACTATCTGCAGCTTCCACGGAAACACAGGTCTTGAAAAACTTTCCTGACCACGTGACTACTGGCCGAGAGAGCTGCTGTCTGCGAAGTGGTCTCAGGAAAACCGAAGGGGGATTTCTGTCGTGTGAACACACTCGGTGACGTACAAATAATCAAGACAGTTGGGCGTAAAAACGCTATCTCTCTCTCTCTCTCTCAGTACTCACGAAAGCCACTTCAAAAGAGTCTAGGAGGTAAGGTTGCGGTTTTGTGCGCGCACTCTCACCTCAAGCTGTTTTGGAGAGGTAGCCCGTATTCTCTTTTAACTTGACACGTATTCAAATACTTAATTTCCATCAATAACAGCTCCACTTGTTTTTTTTGCCGTTTGGATGTGGAAACAGAACCGGGCTCGCCCACACAAGTTCTCCTTTTTCTGTGACTTTTTGTTGTTGTAATTATTATTATCAAGAAGCCTATATTCAAGGGGATGTACACTGAGATCAGTGCCTGTTTCCTATATTTCAGCAGTTTTGTGTACAGCTATATATGTGCAGTTACGGTATATATAAACAATGAGCAGTGAAACAGACCGTGTAGCATCACGCCGCTATTTTTATACAACTCTCAGAATGAGTACTTTTAAAAATGACACCAGCGCTGAAGTCTCCATTTACGCAGTTGGCAGGCCTACATATTACAATGCAGGCACACACAGTCCAAAAAAGAAGAAAGACAAAAAATAAAAAGTCAATTTCAAGCCATACTGGCTCTCCACACGCCTCGGCCCACAACCCACACTGAGTGTCTGTGGGAACATCTGTGATGTGAACGATGACGTATGAAGAGCCCTGGGTGGGTTTGATTTTCCTCTCCACGAGCCCCCTTCCCCTCCCACAGACACTCGCAGGCCTGGCTTTCTCTCTCTCGCTCTCACTCATTCTCTCCCTCTCTCCGATCTTCTGTTATCTTCTCGAGAACCATGAATATTCCTCCCACCTTTCTGTGGCCATCTGAGGATCCCTCAGAAGTTGCATGACTTGCTCGGCTTTATCGTCAATGAGAGCGGATTTAGGAAAGTTTGCGGCTGTCATTAAATAAAAAGCACTCGGATTGTCCACATAGTGTTTAATACGGCTATGTAACGTGTGTGCTTACACCTGAAAAAGACACAAAACTGATATATTCTATGATGTATTCTATATATTCATCTCTAAAAAAAAACCAAACAAACCTGTGATTCATGAATGATCTGTGTCATGTGTGCGCCATTAACAGGACGGTATCAGGGCCTCGCAGAAGAGGCCCTCTGTGCTACATAAGACAGAGCTGTGAAGGTTGTAGCACACATATACAGAGAAACGTTTAGACAGCAGTGGCTGGAATGTGCTCACGTTCTGATATACTGTATGATGGCGTGTTAATGCTACAGCAGAAAGGTGGCCTGGAAAGCAGCTCGAGATTCGCACATGCACTGAGTCACTGTCGTGACGCGTCAGAAGGTTTAGTAGGCGCACAGTGCCATCTACTGGAATTACAACGGAAGAGCATTTGATAGCAACACCGTCCTTCTTGGTCTTTCCCTGGACAATGAAATTCCTACTTCAGAGTAGTGTGGCCATATTTTACCATGACCATAACCCTAACCATAAAGCATTGTTTCAGAATCAAATGAAATTAGATTTGTTGTATTGAAAAGGATGCTGGTTCCCTAAAATGTAACTGTGTGGACAGTGCAAGGTCCCCAAAATGTAGCAAGAGTACAAAAAGAAAGAAACACACTTTGAGGTACAGAATTCAGTAACCTACACATTATACACCAATGCAAAGAGTATTATCCATCTCATCTGTTCGCGAGGTTTCAAGCGTTTTTGTATAGAAGACTTTTGTCACATTACATGCTTCAGATCGTCAAAGTAATTTTAATGTTACAAATATATCCTGAGTAATTACAAAACGCTGTTTTAAAATGCTGAGTTCATTTATTAAAAGAAAATAGAGTTAACCAAATCCACCTGACCATGTGTGAAAAAGAAATTGCCTCCTAAAGGTATTAACTGCAAGAATTGCAGGAAGCATTCGCGATATGCGGTCATGAGTGTTTCACATCGCTGTAGAGGAATTTTGCTCTACTGTTCTTTGCAGAATTGTTTTAATTCAGCCTCATGGGAGTATTTTTGTGCATGAATGGCCTGTTTAAGGTCATGTCAAAGAATCTTAGTCTCATTTAAGACTAAACCCCTTCTTTGAGTCATTCAGAGGTGGACATGCTGGTGTGTTTCCTATCATTGCAAACAGCAAACAGCCTCCAGACTATCACACTACCCCCACCATGTTTGACTTTTGGTATGATGACCTTTTTGTGAAATGCTGCCATTAGTTTTAGGCCAGGACACAAACCCTGAAATAAGTTCAGCTTTTGTCGCGTCAGTCCACAGAATATTTTCTCCCAAAAGTCACGGAGATCATCAGGATGTTTTCTGCGTTTGGTTTTCTCCTTGAACTCTCGCATGGATGCCATTTTTGTCCAGACTCTTTCTTATTGTTGAATCATGAACTTTGACCTTAACTGAGGAAAGTAGACCTGCAGTTTTTTAAAAATGTTGTTGTGGGTTCTTTTGTGGATTGTTGGAGTAATTTTGGTTGGCCGGCAACTCCCAGGAAGGTTCACCACTGTTCAAAGTTTTCTGTATGTGTGGATAATGGTTCTAAGCGTGTTTCACTGGAGTCCCACAGCCTTAGGAATGGCCTCTGTAAAGCTTTCCAGACTGAAAGATTTCAGTGACTTTGTTTCTCGTCTGTTCTTGAGTTTCTCTGGATGTCAGGGTCCTGGGTCGTACAACACAGCGTTTTGTGTTTTCTTGTATTTCTGATATTCATTGTTTGTTTAGTTTGGTATTAGCCTCTGGGTTGCTTAGTACAGCTCTTTTGAAATTTGTTTGATGATCTGAAACCTTTCGGGGTGACAAAAATGCAAAAAACAGCAAAACTAGAAAGGGAGCAAACTGTTTTTCTTTACACCAACCTTTAAAAAAGTGTGGTCTAGTCTGTGTCTATACGGTTTATTTTTTCAGTAACACTTCCTTATTTTGACTGTTAATTAAAAAGCATAGAATTCAACATCTTCTCATTTATTAATTTTTCAAATACAAAAAAATGCAGTTTAGAAAACTGGTGTAAAAAAAAAGCCTCATGCACACCAGTGCTCGCACACAGATAGTGTTGTGCGAAAAGTGATTCTGTAAAGAGTCTGAAATTTGTTTTGAACTGTTTTATAAGGTGTAAAAAGAAGTATTTAGTGAAAGTCACAATCTGCTGAAGTTATATACAAAACATTTCCCTCGTGGTGGATACACTCTGGTTGGGTCACCAGTGTATTTCAGGGCTACTGCAGAAAGACAGACAATCACTCACATTCACAGCTACAGCCAATTTAGTATTGGCAGTTTACGCCTGCATAGTTGAAGTCAGAGTTCACAGAGAGAGCCCACACAGACAGGAGAGAGCACGCAAACTCCACACAGCTGGGGAATTTGAACTCAGGAGCTTTTTGCTGTGAGTGACAGTGGTAATCATTGCACCACCAGGTGGTGCAGTCACAAAGCAACTGTAGATTACTATAAATACAAATGTAAATAGATATTTTGGTGCTCCATGCCTTCTTTCTTGACACGCCCCTGGATGTGCAGTAAAGGTCCCACCCAATTCGTGGACAGCTGCTGAAGGCGTTTTGCTCACATCGGGTTCCTCTGAAAGATGTCCGTTCATTACCATCTCAGGTCTGACCCTGGATCTGACATCGGTCTGTCAGGACATCTAATAAGCATCTGTTTCTTATTCCAATCAGGCTTTTGAATGAGCCATTTTGGTGTTGGCATTACGCACCTTTTAAAGTTCTGATTAAAGAGTCATGTCACACAGTCCTGGGACACTTGCTTATACCAGCAAACCCACTTGTGTGCAAAGTTCTGACCTGTATCCCTCATGTGCTGTTGTGTAATGTATGTCTGGTCAGAATGAGGTCCCCCTAATTGCCCCTCAGGGATAAATAAAGTCTTTTGAATTGAATCGAAAGTGTCAGGATTACAGCAGCTATTTCTTTTCAGTCAGAAACAATGTAAAAACTGTCCACAATCACGAATACAAAGAATCTTTGCTTTTACTGCTCAGCATATTTTCCTTTGATGTCAAGGTAATCCACTGATAGACGGTGTGAATGGAACAGGGATGCACAGAACTGCTATCCAGCTGCACCGTGCGTGTAGTTCTGAGAGAAGATGAACTTAAGCGATCGGCAGAGAAACAGATAGCTCGTGTTCTTTGAAACACGAGTGTTGAAGGTCAGATTTAGATTTTGCAGAAACAAAACAAAACAAAAAAGATAATCTCATTTATGTTACAGTTTGTTTCAGACACGAGTCTTGTCAATGGTCTGGAATGACCCGAGCTGAAAAGATAAACCCCGCCGCTATTATGTCAAAGTTGATCTTATCACTGAAGTGCTGGCACGCTTGCAGTCATCAGCTCAATTCCATGTGGAGTCATTTGTGACCCTCTCTGTTCTGCTCTGTCATTTACTGCGATGATGATGACTTTCACAGAGGACACGTTATTAGCTAACATCATCAAGAGGCACCAGTTCACCGCAGAAATAGCTGCAGTGGAGAAGTGAACACACACACACACACACACACACACACACACACACACACACACACACACACACACACACACACTGCGCCTCGTTGTCTGTCATTTCAACAGACAAATGTCAACTGCCTTGTGGCATTATGACGCACAGTTTGTGTTCTCTTCGTTTTCACCTGCAGAGGGAACCCGCTGTTCGACAAAAGATGATTTATGTGTGAAATCCACAAATTAGTCATTTTAAATTAGACAGTCTTATAGAGAGATACGCCGCACTGCTATAATAATCACCTGGTTACTTTCAGGGGTTCTGATTTATGTGTATAGTCATGGTAAAAAAGACTTCCAGTTGTGAGGTTTTACACATCAGGACATAATAAAAATAATTTCGTCTTTAGCAGGTCTCAAAATGAGGTAAATGGAAGTTTAGATGAACTACAAAATATGACCTATTACACTGTGTCAATATTTATGTATTAAAAACTGCGATTCAATGACTTGTAGAACCACCTTTAGCAACAATGTGGAGTTCTTTTTTTCTGTGTGACTTCTTTAGTTTCTCACTTTGCTGCGGAGCAACTTTGGTTCCGTCTTTTTTACAACATTCAGTTCATTGAGTTGTTCAGGTTCATTCATGCACAGCACCACAGCAGTGAACTTCAGCCTGCACTTTGACTCGGCCAGTGCAGCACCTTGGTTCTTTACCTTGTCAGTCGTCCTGTTGTGCTAGGGATCATTGTTCTGGTGCATGATCCATATTCAGCTAAACCTGATCTGTCATGTTTGTCTGTAGAATACACTGTTGACTCAATGTGCCCGGGTTCTGTAGCTACAAGCCCACATCACCTCCATGTTTGACGGTTGGTACGAGGTGTTTGTGCTGAGAGGCTGTTTTTTGGTTTTCACCAAATGTGGTGCTTTTCATTATGGCTTCTTTGCTCTGATCTGTTTTGATGGTCTGATTTGTTCAGATGTCAGCTTTGTAAACCCAATCTGTACTGCCGTGTACTTTTTAGACACAAACATGCTGTATTCATTCGGCCTTTTTCTAACTGGACTGTTATGAACTTTAAAAGAGTCTGAGATGTGGCTCGTGTTTTTGTTTCTCTTCAGTTTCTCTGAGGAGTGCGGGGTGTAACCTTGGCCCGAATTTGCTCCACTCCTGTAAAAACTGTGCCTGCAAACCAGCAAGTTGGCAGAACTTCAGCCTTTATAGAGGCGCTCACACTTAGTGATCATCAGTTAATCCAATGCATTTAATTTGTAGCACTTAGGTTTTCATAGCTTTTAGCTTAGTTTTTATTAAATAATGCTATGGTATAACTTGTCATATTAAAACCTGCCAAGAACTAGACATTTTTATTTTCTCCTAATGTGTAAAACCTTCAAATCGACAGACTGTACCGTGACCGTGACCAGTTCAAGCCTGAATGTTTTCTGTTTAAATCAGAGACACACAATGTGAAACATTGATGTGAAACAAAGTGGAAAAGAAGTTCTCAGTACACGGACTGCTCATATTTCTTCAAAGAAACAGTTTAATCTGCAGGATCAGGACAGCTCGCTCCAAGAAACAAGATCTCGTTATACTGTTACACTTGGAAATGTCCTGGAATTAGCACCGGAGAGAATATTGTTTCGATGTGTTAGATGTTTATCCCTTAAGTCTAAGCAACCCCAGATATCTTGTCTCTCTGGCAGGGACGAAGATGTCCTCACACTTCCAAAACACGATAGTACAATCGCGCATGAAATAAGGACATAAAACACACGGACATCAAGCATATAACTAAAATTGTTTACTAAGTAAATAACTATACCACTTGTTTGTTGAGAAACACTTGGCTACATGTATTAATTATAAGAACATTTGCATTCCCTCAAAGCAATGGGCTGGAGATGGGTGAGAGAGTGACAGCTGTCTGGGTGGGAGGGTAACCGCACTTGACATGAAGCATCAGCAAATTAGGGGCTCACAGTGGTGACATCGCACAGACAGAGCGGTGGAGGAAGAGGTGGAGGCCACGCTTTGAGATGCTGATGCTGCAGGCCTGCGGTGACGAATGCTTCTCCTGGGTTTGACTTAATGAGTTCAGGGACAGAATGATGTGAAAATGAATCTTTATTTAGCCAAAACAACTTTTCCTTACTCATGAAAAATGAACACATGGGAATATAATTGGTGATGCGCGAGAAGGTAACGCTTCAGCTCAAACATGAGCGAGCAGCGAGAGCACAGAAGGAGAAAGTCAGCTACGGCTGTCTGTTTCTAGAGCTTTGAGGTTTCCGATACACGATGCAGAGACCTGTGTGTAGCTCTGCTCGGTGGGGGGGTTTTGGTATTTGAAGGAAGGATTGCACTGCAGTATTTATTCACAGGGATACTAGTTTGCAAATTTAACCTCCTCTGAAAAAAGCAAGAAATGTTCTGTGACACATTTTTAAACCACAAAATGTTGCTCCCTCACTTTCTCACAAGTCATCCTTTATAAAATGTTAATAAGCTGTAATCACAGTAAATCAAGCCATACTTTTCCTTCATAGAGTGATGCTCAGCTACTGATATATTTTGAAAGCTTTTGGAAAATCTACTTCATTAGAAATATTGGTGTTATTTTAGTCCTTTAACCCTTTAATCAGAAACCCTGGTGAGTGGACATCGTCTAGAAAAGTGCTGCAGGACAATGGTGTCGATATGCATGCAAAACTTAATATAGTAAAAATGCATATCACTGCAAATCCTTAAGCACACAGTAATTATAAAGCATCAAAATCCCAGAAACTAATAACAACATTTTTTTTCTTCGTTTTGAACTTATTCAGTAACTCTGCTTGAAACTGTGATTTCTCTCCTTATTTTTTTTGTTTTCACACGTGTCACACCATCACGTTAGTGTGTGCGGTGATGGAAGATTTAAAAGCATCCATGTGAGTCCTGTCAGGTGGAACAGAGTATTGCATATACAACCACTAGGGAACAAAGTAAGACTGGAGGAACGGGAGTAAAGCTACCAGCAAGTGACGCCTGCTTTTAATCCTCTGTGGGCGACGTCATCACATCCTATCCCCCTACTCTAACCATGAATATTGGAGAAAAAACGTTTTTGAAACGTGTTCCCTGATTGCCGAAACTCAGAAGAACAATTTAATCCAAAACAAAAAAGACATCATCTAATAATGACATAAAGGGCTATGCATGCCTGTAAAGTGGACCGCTGTAACGCGCAGCCAGATCGCTGATTGGGACATAAAAAAAGAGCTCATGTTACTTCAGTGTTAGCAGCCTTGCACTTGCTCATTACACAATCCAGTATAAAGTGGCACCACTTGTGTTTAAAGCTTTTCATGGTCTTGTACCTGTATATGTGGTAGACAGGCTGTGCCCATACGCTCCCTCCAGATGATTAAGGGCATCTTCTCCATAGCTCCTGATCATGTCGTGGCTGAAGCTTTGTTCAAAAGGGGCTCATGCCTGTACTGTTGTTGCACCGAAACTCTGGAATGACCTCTGGAGTGACCTCAGACATCAGCTATGACTGTTTTTAAATTAAAACTGAAGACAAACTGGTTCTGACAAGCGTTTAAAACCAGTCTCTCAACTCCAAGGAATTTATTCATTCTGTTTTATTTAAGTGTGAATCAGTTTGGTTTTAAATGTCCTAAAGAAACAACATTTACTAACTGACTTTCTTATTACCCTGATTGCCTAGGGTTAGGGTTGTATCCTCGGTGGGCATGTTTGTGAAGTTCTAGAGTGCCGGTGGTGGATCTGCCACCACCGGCACTCTGTGCTTTTCAAAGATGAGAGCAGGTTTACCCTGAGCACATGTGATAGACATGAAAGGGTCTGGAGAAGCCGCGGAGAACATCATGTTGCCAATTTTGTGGTGGATCAGTGATGATCAAGGGAGGCACATCCATGGAGGGCTGCACAGACGTCTGCAGGATAAATATACCATTCGAACATTGTCACTAGTTCTTTTGCACTGTGAACTTTGTTTATTAGTGCGTGCTCGAAGATGAGACTTTACAGAACAGCTTAAATATTCTTAACTAGCCAATACTTTCATTTATTTTCTGTTGAAGAACAGACCAGTTGAAATGTCATACATTTTTATTTTAATCTTTAATAGTTTTTAAGATATTCATTTTCACACATTACCTCCAATTTCAATGTGCAGGAAAAATGAGGCCTGAAAACAGCTGGTTGGAACTTTGCAAACAAAAACAAAAAACAACAATATCTTGAAAAGTATTAGATACATTAAGTACCATAAATTGGGAAATGGGATATGGTCAAGCAGAAAGCCCATGTTGATTTGATTGATCTATTGTGAATGTGGTGCAGGAGAAAGTACGTGAGGCCACTCGACTAAAAGCTCTTAAGCCGGTGGTGGCCACGCGAGCAGGTGGTGTAATAAGAGTAACAGATGAGGAGGATTTAAGGAGGGAAAGAGCAGCGAAGTTTAGGGAGAGACCTGAAAGAGTCAGAACCCTCTGAAAATGAATGCAAGATTTTACAGGAAGCTTGTGAAGCTGTTGAAGGAGTAATATTTTTTTGTGAGAGGAGTTCTGGTGATCACATGACCAAATATTTGACTTTATGTTTATAAACTTAAAAAATGAAGATATGAACAGGTCACCAAACCATCACAGGGTTAACACAAGCCTACAGTTGTAACTATTAATGGTTAGTTTATACGGTTCTGTTTTTTCCACATAAGGGACTCTTTTTGATGGTTGATAATGAGTATGTTTGATTTATTTGATCAATGTTAAATATATAAGAGTCACTGTAGCTAACAACTGTTGAAGGAGGTCTTTTCAGTGACCTAGAAACCCTGAAATTTTTGATAATATCACATCACTCCAATCATCTTTTTTTTAGCTGCTCCTCTAATTCTGACCCTTGAATTGTTTGCATGAATAAATCCAACGCTTTTCTAAAAGGTCTTGTGGATTGGTGATTTTAAACCAGGTGCATACAGATATCTGCTGTTACCAGAACGAATGTATGCAGTCTCACCCACTATCTAAAGTAAACTAAAAGAAAAAAAAGAGAGAGAAACCACAAAAAAGACACGTGAAGCATCAGGAATGTTTATAAATGTTTTTACTGAGAATGAAAAGAACAGCACAGAAACACCCATTTCAGCAAGCTTATGGAAAATCGAACAAATTAGTTCTCCCTTTTCGTTTTCTTATAAAACATTTACATCTAACAGTTCCCAACTGTAGAAACACACGGCCTACTTATAAAACACCCACAGTACATCGGTGATACATGACCAAACTACCGGAGCAACCTTATCTGGTACGGATGCTGCCCCTGCTGATTTACTCCGATGTTGTTTCTGAATACTAAACCTTCCCCTCAGGTATTAGTAGTCGTTGTTCTCATACCAGAACACTTGCTTTCATGTCAGTTAACTGTGTTAGAAAAATCTAAGATACATTCAAAATTATGATTAAAACTTTTGACGTTCGCCACTATCACAAACTCCATGACAAGCAGGACTGCACATTATGGAATCACAGGACTAATTAATGCGTTTAACAAGTGACTAAAGCACAGATCAAAGCCAGCTAGTAGACAGTTGAGATAAGTAGTGGGATGATGATATATTGTTTTCAACATTGTCATGAAAAGTACTACTTCAGGTTTGACGTGTGTTATGACTCATGCAGAAGTGCTAATACTGCAGGACTTTTACCATGTGACCATGTGTTACACGGAGCCATAAAAGCAAATGCCCACTAAAGACGCTCTTGTTAGCTGGCAATAAAAACATTTTGCAGCCATTATGGGATGTCTTAAGTGTATTTATTATTGAGCCCTTTCAAGAACTTGAGGATTTCAGCTCTGAATAGCCTTTTTAAATTCATTCGCACATTTTTTTTTCTTGGTATTTCGTTTCATCCTGGCTGTTCAAAGAATCGATCAGGTGTTCATAAGCTTGTCAGTTAAATCAGATAATCAGATCATTTTTTGTAAATCAAAGAAGTTATGCCTGCGATTTGAATAGTAGAGAGAGCTTAAATCTTTATGGTTTAGTTTAGTTAGAGGAGAAAGGAGATAACTCCCTTTCAAGGGTTTGATTTTTGTATATGATGAGCTAGAGGATTATCTCTAAGAATGCATCTATCACCATCTACAAACCGCTGCCACTCCCCTCCACGTCTTCCACCTCCACCGAGCGCTTACGCAGCACGGAGTTTCCCATCCTGGGCTGCACGGGCAGCTTGGCCTGGCAAGGGGCCCGGTACTGAGGCAAGCCAGTCTTGGTGGTATCCAGCTCCTCCGGGTCGTCCTGCTGGGCTCTGAGAGCGGCGATCACGTCCTTGTCCGAGGGGCTGAGAGTCAGGCAGCCGCAGGGACGAACGCTGTCACCATCCACTCCGATTTCTCCGGCCTCTCCAACCTCCTCCGGCTCATCCTCGACCGTCATGAAGGCGTCACCCCATAGGCTTTCGCAGAGATCTCTGCCATGCTGGTACATCTGTAGGCGTGCATAACACAAAATTTATGCAAATTATTTATCTCTGCAATCCACATAGATATAACCATATAACCACCTTTTAGTGCCATCATTCAGAATTCAGCTCGAATAGCAAATATTAGAAAGCAAAAAGTGTTTTATTACATCTTCATCATTTCTGTTGGTACCCTCGCACAAATCACAGTAGAGCCATCAACAGAACTGAGGTTACATCTTGTTAAAAGGGAGTTTTTCCTTCCCACTTTTGCCAATTATTTGCAATTCGATTGTTGGGCTTTTCTCTTTATTTTTATAGGTTCTTTACCTTACATTAGAAAGCTCCTTGAGGCAACTGTTGTGATTTGGCACTACATAAATAGTAGGTACAAAAAGTAGATACTTTACAGTTACAAGACTGAAAACACCCGTGTGGACGTGCAGAGCTCTTAACTCAAAAAAATTAAATTAATGAAAAGGGGAAAACATTAACTAGATACCACCACAAAGCATAAGGCAATTATTTTTTTCTATTCACAGTTTTCTGTAATGTTTAAATATTCAGATTCAGCACAATCTACTAATACCCAGATTAGCATAAATTTCCATAACAGAAATCTGAACAGTGGGTAGTGCTGGCTTTAGAATGAGCTGTTCTTCATTTTGCTGGCACATTAGTCAAAGTTTTTTGTGGTTTATTTCTCCATTGATGGGATTTTGTACATCTCTTCTTTAATCATGATGTAAATCAGAGGAGGAAGGCAAAAAATAATTTTTTCTGCATGGTTTTAAGATTAATCTATTCTATAAATCAGACTCTTTTAAACCCTTTAGCATAGAGACAGGAGTTTAAAACATTTTTTTTTTTTAATTTTTTTTGTATTTTTAAAAAAAGTTTTTAACAATTGGAAATTATTAAGGCAAAAAAAATAAATATCTGAAGTAACATAGACAACCTCCTTTTGAAGAAGTTAAATAATGTATTTCTTGTGTTATACGTAATGTTTAAAATGCTTTTTAAATCAAATTAAATAAAGACTAATAAAAATAAAATCCCAAGGGAAAATGTAACATTTTACCCTGTAACATGTATTATATTTGAAACCTCTACATCATCAGTGTGATTTTTAAATTGCACAATATTCCAGGTATGGCAAAAATTAAAACTCATATACAAATTTATGTTTTTTGGTTGTTGTTGTTTTTTTGTTTTTTTTTGTCAGAAGGTTAATTAAAACACTCCATTTTAAAAAAAATTTATTTATTTATTTTGTAATCTGGCAATTATTTCAGGGTTCAGACTTGACAGGGTTAAAACAAACATCCAAATGTGCATTTTTGGACACATTTTCTTTAGAACAATCTCACGTGTTATAGATTCAAAAATGCACCAGCACATTAAAAAGCAAAACGTTTTTTTGCCTTAATGCAACTAACAGTTTCAGCTGCTATTAGATACATGTAGCGAAGTAAAAACCCACAACTTACCACTGAACAGTGTTGCCAACCATGGTAACTGTTAGAGTCATGCACAGTATTTAGAAGGATTCATGTTATCTCTTATAAAGAAAAGGCCGTGTATTCTCTCACACAGCTTTTTGGTTTTCCTCCATCTAATTTTCTAATTTAATCTCAGACCTGCAGAATTATGTTACTCCTTTAATTCTTTCCCCCATAAAAACGACATGTGCTGACCTCCCTGATGAGATTTGACGCGTCAATATATGTCAAGACACATGGATTCACTAACGTCTGATACACACTCATTTTGTTCTGAAAGCAGGTCTGAAATATGAAAAAAATGCTTGGTTCAGAAAGGACTAACAAGGGTTAACTGTAGTAGGTATGCAAAGGGGGAAGAGTTAAAATAAAACCAAATATATTATAAACACACAGTGTTTCATATGTAGCCCAGCAGCACATTTATGAGCAAGCAAAATTTCAAATTCTGGGATTTAATCAGGCAAAAGACGTATGATAAAGGGCATATATTGTGTATGTGCAGGACTTATGTAAAAGTGTAAAATCCATTAACTGAAGCATTATTGTTACACGCCGCCACTGTGTAGCATTAACATTTATTGACTTCTCCATCTCAGAGCAGCACTGGCCTTGAACAAAGCACCTGTTCCAGGTGTAAGATGGGAGCTGCAGGCGCCGGGCAGCTGCTCTCACAGGCTGCTTTTGTCTGCCTCTCCTGCCTCCCTTCACCTACACCAGCCTTGAAAGCAAATCACAAGGCACGACCTTGAAAAGCTCGCACTTGTATCTGAAAGAATTCATCTCGGCGCCACCTTTGCAGCCCCCGACAAGCCGCGCATAGCAGAACGGAGAGATCGGCGCTAATCTGAAAAGTTTGCTGGCAACACCTTTTGTGTCGCCATCTGACAGGAAATTCATTAAAGCGCTCTCCGTCTTTATAAAGTTATACTCTGAGGGGAAACTCTAGTTACTGCTGACATTAGCGCCAGAGTTTCTGGGGCGTGAAAAGGGGGGAAAAAAAGGGAAAAAAGCACTTCTCTTCTAATAAGACACAAATGCGGATTAAAGGGGGATACTGTGCAAGTAACACCAAATCACAATACAACATTTAAGCCGTTTAGCTGTAAATGGTTTATGCCTACGAGCTTAGAAATAGTTAGGAAAGCAAATTAGCAAAGTTTCAGTTGCGCACACACACACACACACACACACACACACACACACACACACACACACACACACACACACACACACACACACACACACACACACA